>WAAG01022990.1:0-50498 GCA_013390105.1 Tichodroma muraria
GCTGATATTCACAGATCCAAAGGCATTTTGCCCAACTTTGAACTCACTCCAGACATTGCAATTGGGAGCAGAGCTAAAAGCACTGCAGCCCTGGCCTCTTGCCAGCTCCCTGCTCAGGGCTGATAGCACAGGCTGCTGCTGACAGAAACCCTGAACTGGTTCAAGGCTGTGTTTTCCAGCCGAAGACAGAACTTTGCAGCACAGATTAGGAGAGCTGAAGTCATGGACTGTTGTCAAGGACAACTACAAACCAGCTGGGTCTTGCATGGAAAAAAGGCAGTTGCTCAGTTCTGCTATTCTTGTTGGGTGGTTGTGCTTTATTAGAAGGGAGCCCATGTATGTGTATGTACAAATCCAGATGTGCTGTACTTTCCTCTCACCAAAGAAGCTGACAGATGGCCCTCCCAACCTCCAGACACTTCCTGTCCAAGTGATGCTTCTTCTCTCTTGATATTGAATGAAGATCCATTGGACCATTCTTCTTGTTGTGCTCCAATCCCATTCTCCAATGAACTGATTTATTGATATGTTCCTTATATCTATAATTGCACGGAAATAGAAATTCTTGTCTTCCTCCACCTGCCATGTAATCTTCCAACAACACCCATCCAGTCCTTGCAGACAAGTTTCTTAAATGGAAACCAGCTCAGAGCATGATCATTTCTTCATGCAGTCAACCTAAAAATAAAAATCTAAAGGTGAGGGATTTAAAATGATATGTGGTGCAATGACTGCAGTCATTGGATCTAAGGAAGACAAGAACACAAGGACTTGAACTGCACAGTAGCTTCTAGAGAGATGAATGTACTGATCATAAAGCTGAAAAACAAACATACTTCTGTCTTACCTTTTCTACTAAAGATGCAGAAAATGTGCCTCATTTTTCACATAATACCTGTGTATTCTTCTGCTATTGATGTTGAGCTCCTATGTACATTACATTGTCTAAAGCTGAATTTGTTTTATGTAACTTAAAAAAGCAGCCTGCCCACTTCCTATTTCTTAAATTTTACTATCGTGCAGCCTTCCTTCACAATGGTTTCCTAAAACCTCTCTAATGGCTAGGTAGTTGTTTAAAAACAAACAAACAAAAATTACTTTAATTGCCTTTTTTTCCCCTAGAATGTTTTGGTCACTGAAAGTAGAATCACAACCCCAGGGCCATGGGTTTGGGGAGATAACTACCCTCAACCAGTGCTGGGAACCTTTGGCTTCAAGCTTCATGGCTCATTCCCTACTGAAATGTGAGAAAATATGATACAGCCTGGAGGGATGGGGGTCTCACTCCTTTTGCTCTATGAATGACGCCCCTTCTTCTTGGGAAGAGGTGCATCAAGTTCTTCTGTGCACAGTTCATACACAGCTCAAGGATGCAGCAGCTTTTATCTGGAATGCTGTAAGATAAAAACACACAAAAATGTCTTTCCCCCCTTCAGCAAACCAAAATTCTCCTTGCTCTAGTCTCCTGCTGTAATGCATGAATTGCACTGAAACAGAAAACTGGCTGGAAATAGAGAGATCACAGATACTCTAAAAATGTTCTCAGTAGTTTCTGGTTTTGTGTCTGGCTGAAATTATCTGATATTCCTGATCACTTTTTTAAATGTCTAGAATTTCAGTATGTCCTAGTAAACATTACAAACTAGAGGGACAGTGCTTGAACTACTTGTACTAGTAAGAGAGCAGGGAATGTAACAGATGCTCATCTTCATCCTGGTAGACCTGCCTTTCCAGAGTCCCAACGTTCAGAATGTGCCACATCCAAAAGCCCTGGTTTTTCTTCAAAAAGGAAGAGTGTAGCATCTTTGCCTTCACAACTCCACTCCTGGCCCACGGCTGACCTGGATGGAGCTGGGGGAGGGAACAGCCAAAAGGAGGCACAGAGGATGTGGTGCTGATGAAGGATCATCAGGCCTTTAATCCAAGAGGCATTGCCACTTCCCCAAGGAGGATTTTTTATGGTGTCTCCTACCACAAACCTTACCTCAACATCTTTCTGAGAAATTGCAGCAACTGATCTCCCCAAAAGAACCTCAGTACTCATTTCCTCCACTATAATTCTACAATTTAGAGCTGATTTTCTTCACCATCTCCAAAACAGCAGTCTGAATTTCTCTAGTTTTATGATGCTGCATTTTATCGTCCACTGGACAAAAAGTTTCAAACACCATGATTCTTCCCTTGCATTTATTGCACAGTTGCTTGGAAAGAAAATTTTTAATCTCTAAGTTTTTCTATTCGTTGCAGCCAGCCCTTGTAGTTATTCACAGGGTTCTTTGTTACTGTTGCAGGCACAAAACTCTAGGTGATGCTAGTAGAGTTGCTGTGATGTAAGTAAAGGCTGAGATTTTCTTATCCTAGAAAACTCCTGTAGCTTCATATTGTGACCTTTTGTAAATCCCATCCTCTGTGCTGGTCTAGATATATCTCCAAATGCACGGCATTTGAAAAGTAAGAACTCTACATATGTTATAATTATGCTTATTTTTGTCAAGGCCTGTGCAACTCTGAAATACTTGCAGTGGGACACAATCCAGCATACCCTGTAAGGCAGAATCAACTTCTAAGGAAAAATATTAATATATTAAATGTATTTGCATAGTAGTCTGCACAAGTACATGAGTGAAATTTTCAGCAATGAACTATCTCAGTATTTTCCAAGAGCTATTTTGAGCAGAGCATTACTATGGCTCCTTCTGGGGCTGTTTCTGTGCATGCAGTACATCAGTCTGATGTACTCAGTGAGGAGAAAGGGAGTCCCATAGTGGACACTGGCCAAGAATCTGAATCCTTGTAATTTTGCCAGGCTACTCCAACAAGCCTTCTCTTTCTCATAAACAGTAAGATGAAAAGGTTTTATCTGTTTACCAACTTCAGGTCAGAATTCCTTTGAAATGTCTGTGTCTACTCTAGGGAAGAAGAAAAAGTTAATACTTTCCCTAACTTCTTTGCATAAGCCTTTGTGTTAATATTGTCCGGCTATTTTTTATTTGTCAGGTCCCTTAAGGCCATTTCTATATGCACCTAAGCACACTGCAGCTTAAACAGAAAGGTTTCCCACTTAACAGTAGCACTGGTAATTCTCGTCTTGTCAGTACTAGAAGCAGTGTCCTTTGACATTTCAGTGATGCATAAACCTGTTGTCTGGAATATAAATGTAAGATGAGAACTGATTTTGTAACAGAATAGATTTTAATTTTCTTTGAAAAGCGGTTCCAAGAAAACTTAAAAACTTTTTAAGTTCTGTTTCCAACTTTTCCACTGGACATGCCGAATTTGCCATGATTACACAACCTTGAATGAGTACTTCAACGTGAATATTACCTGACAGAAACAATTACTGCAATGCCCAGGAAAGTCTAGTTAAAGTGAAATGTCTTCTATTAGTTGCCTGGCCTTAAGGTAGCTGTTGCTCCTGATTTGCAGGGGGTGCTGAGTTTAAAGTGCAACAGGCTCATTAGGCAGATCCATTAAAACCAAATACTGCCAGCACATTGCTTCACTTCGAGTGAAGGCTATACGCTAAAAATCAGGATGTAAAATTGTAGGTTCCGTAATTTTCTGTAAGCCTGTTTACAAGAAATGGCAGACAGATTGTCAGACTAACTCCAGATCCCCACTGCATGAGGTTGCTCACTCCCTGCTCATCCCCCAGGTGAGCCCTTGTGCTTCCAGAGAAGGGACCTAATATACATACTCCTAAACTGCCCTAAGGGGAGAGGTATTACTCTCCACTGATTGCCTATGCCTCTTGTCTTAGAGACCCTTGACTTAGTTATGGAAAATTAAGCACTGTCTTTTCCACTACTTCCACAAAATCAAGTGCTACTTTTCTCTTACAAAAAAAAAAAAAAAGAGAGAGAGAAACAAAGAAGAGAAACTACAGAGGTAGTTATAGAGCTGATGTGGTAACGACAGTCTGAGTTAAAGATTTTAATGAGAAAAGCTACTTTAACCAAACAACCAAACAATAAACCAGGTCTCCTAACATGGTTTGAGAAAGTATGTTCTGGATAAGCTCAGTTCCTTTCTTCTTGAATACCTCGACTCCAAAAATTATTTGGGTTTATTTAAAAAGTTGTCAACCAGGTTCTGAACGTTACAGTAGCTTTTTTGTAAATTAGTCGTGAACCGTTCTCTGCAGTCACACATTTTCAAAGTGATATATCAATGATAGTGATATGACTTAAGGGGGAGGAGGGGAGGTAAATAGACCTGACTGGTTTGATGAAGTTCATGAAAAGGAGAACATTATGTCTTTTACAGCAGCAGGTTTCATAGCATCAGTTGCTCCATAATCCCATATTGCCTGGCATGTGTGTGGCATGTAACTGCAAAGCAATACTAAGGAAGGATCAGTTTTGTCCAAATCTTAATTCACCACTATCTATTAACATGTCTCAAAAGCTTTCTAAATCTCAGACTCAGCTGTAAATTAAATACTGTTATGGGAGGATGAAGGGGAGTTTGAAGTTGTCATTTAAATAGCCTTTGCAGGTAAGATAATTCAGGCTCACTTTTCCCTGCTGCAGCTGTGTGCAATTTCCAGTCAATAAGCTGAGCAAACGGCGTCTGCTCACAATAAAGCAACCAGCAACAGCCGCAGCCACTGATAAAGAAGCAGAAACATGTCCTAGCAAGGATTGCCCTTTTCCACAAAAGCCTTCAGGGCCAGGCTTATGTATGGGAGACCACACACAGACAAGGGAGGCAACAAGTTCCCTGTGGCCTCAGGGCTCCTCCTCCTCCCAGCAGCACCCGTTTGGCAGCCAGCACCCTGGAGAAACCAGCACGAGGTACAAGAGGTGTCAGCAACCTCCCAAATCAGGCACAGGTGACGGCCCTGTGCCACCCTCTGAAGGGTTGGTGGGGCATGTCACCTCCCTGAGACTGAGAACCCTTTGCAGTCCTTTCCCACCATGTACAGGATGCCTTACTTCAACCCAGCTTCCTTTCCTGACCCCTTGTCAATGACCACTTCTTTGCCTCATTCTTTTACTCAGTTTCTGTTTCATGTACTTTTAAATTACTTATTAATATACATAAGATTCAGCAGGCCTAAAGCTCCCTCACCATTAAAAATTAAAAACAAGACAGCCTAGCATGGCTCTTTTCTTAGCTGGCTCCCACTCCTTCACATCCTCCTCAGCTGTCTCCATGTGCCTCCTCTAAGATAGTAAGACTTTGCTGTCTCACCACTTTGGCACAGAAAAACCCAGATATTTGTCAGCAGCATTATGCAAGTGAGCCAGATGTGACCCAAACATAGGGTTTGCCAGTTTGGGTGGCCCATGAGCAAGATGCAATTCAAGAATGAATTTGTCTCGGTTGTGGTGCCATCCACCACTGGGCAATGAAGCACACAAACCTATGATGAGACTGCTGTCTTCTTGTCCCAACAAAACATGAGGTGCTGACTCTTCCATCATGCTGTCTCAGACACTTGTGCTTGCAGTTATGAGTCTTAATCAGCAGTGAGGATCCAGTCCAGTGCTTGGTTCCCAGGAAAAAGTCACAGCAAAGCTTGGAAAGGCAAGATCACCCCCCCCGGAAATTTCAAAAATAGCATCTTTTATTAATTTCTCAGTGCCTGTGGTTTTTAAAGGAGAAAAATCATCTCTTTCAACATCATGGTGGGAAAAAAAGTGAAATACAGACTTTGAAGTGGTGGGGAAGCACTATTACCTATTCACAGACAGCAGTCTGATGTTCACTACATTTGATAGGAAGGCTGCATGTAGCAAATGCATGTAGGGACACATTTCCTTCAGAGAGCAGTAAAAGTGCGCTCCTCACACTCACATGCCATATAAGCTACTTTTCACACAAGCAAGGCCAGTTGGCTCCAACTGTCCCCTGCTCTGGGGAGACAACTGCTCATTCCTCTTTTGCCTTCCTTCTTTCTGAGGCATTCCAGAGTTGAGATTCATCATGCAGGCAGGTGGATTGTCATCCAGCTTTGGCCTTCTCAGTTCAGCTTCTTCTACCAAAATTTGCTTCTTCCAGCTTTCATCTCCTACCCACTTGAAAGGCTGAAGTCCTTGATCTAGTTATATTTTATGTATCTCCAGTCTCTGACAGCATAATCAGTAGCTCATGGTTTTACAAGGAATACTGGATTCATCATTGCCATCCCTTATCTTTGCTCTGCTCCTACTACTGTTCCTTTGGCCACCCACAGGTTTACTACAAATCCTGTAATGCAGGCAGAATTTCCAAAATACTAAGCTGGTTTGCAGAAGTTAATAGCTGGGCCTTGTCTAGAGGGAAAAAGAAAAAAATTGTCTAGGAAATTACAGTTCCTACTAAATAATAACAGAATATTAGTTAAACAGATGATGAAGATTAATAGAAAAAGAAAAGGGTTCAGCTTTATTATTACATTTCCTGGTTAGCCAGGAGTTTATTTTCACCCCTTGGAGACTGTATTGCCATTTGGATACTGTAGTCAGCCTGCACAGTGTGCTACCAAAGACACTCATGATGATATAGTCACTCAAAAAATATCACGAAGATATCTTACAGGGAAATATTGCAAATAATGATAAGACTATGATTAGGGCTTGACATTTAGGACTATTCTCTCTTCTTCTTGGCTCTGTGGATTATGTGTTTCCCTCCTACAAGCCTGGCAACAAACTCACCTTGCCTACATAGCCCTGAACAGCCATAATTCTACAGACCCGGGGACTGCTCAATTCACTGGAAAATTTCCAAATCAGAAGGCATGCAGGGATGCACGAGAGTATCCCCAATGTTACGTCCAGCGTCTGGATGTAAGAACAGCAAAATCATCACTTTCCCACAGGGTTCCCCACTGGAGTAGATCCAGAGAGTCAGATTAACACAATTCCCATCTTCCCCAAAAGCGCACCCATCCAAAACCTCTTCAATGCCCTGTCATCCTCTGCCAGCCCCCAGCAAGCCTCCCCACCTGCCTGTGCAGAGATCTGACAGGCTGTGGAATCTCAGGGGCTTGTGGGGAAGCAATTACAAATGAATTTTGGATTCTGGAAGAAAGACTTTGACAACGACTGCTCCAGCCTTTCTGAGGGAAACACGGAGAAGCCAGATCCTAATCTCCCAATCCTGTCCTGACAGTGTGATCTTGCATCAGTCACTGCCATCTGTGTGTTCAGATTTCTCAGGCATCAAACAAAGCCTGGCTGTGCTCACTTACCTACAGAAGTGTGGGGATGCAGAGTGGATTAATTAGTACTCATGCAGAACTCAGAGAACAAAGTAGCCTTATGCTGCTAAATACCTTCAAGCCAAACCTCTGAACAGCCAGGTTCAGGGATGGATTTGGTCTATCATTCCCAAGTATTACTTTTCCTGTAAATAAGAATTATTTCAGCCTTTCCCACGTTCAGAACCTGATGGGGACTGATTCCATGAAACAAGTACTAAAATTGCTTTTGACCTTCTTCCATAAAAGTAGAAAGATTAAATACACACGTTTAAAAGGTCACAAGAACCATTCCAGTAATGCTCCTGTTCTACATGCTCTAATTGTCTCCCTATGGCATAATGGGGAACACATGCAATTTTGTTAGAAGAATCTCACAAGTGGCTGGGGTTTTACCCCTGGTTAAAATAAAAAGAATTTCAACAAACTGTACTTTCCCGGCTTCATTTGGATTCAGGCAGGATCTGAGCTCCCCCTGCTGTTCGCAAAAATAAAGCGACATATGGCTGAGCAAGCTGAATTCCTAATAATCGCATTTCTCTGGCCAAAGGCAGGCATCGCGCTATTTGGTCTTTGGCTCAGGCTGCCTCATGGAAAGAAATAAGTAGCTAAGTATCAGTAAAGGCCCATTCTTACAGTCACACCACTGAACACGGAAAATATTACGTTCAGAAGGAGAGAAGATAGCTTTGCGTAAAAACAACAATTTGATGTATGAGTCAGAAGAGGAGAACATTTGTGCTAGCCCAAAAAGGTGTTGACCTTAAACCATCCTCTAATCTGTGGCCAGAAGAGGATCCAGCCCTTTTATAGCAGGCAATATTCCCAGCAACATCCTAGGGCCAGAGCTGAGGCTGTGTGACACTGAAATGACTACATCCTTTGTGCAAAGAAGTAGTCTGCCCATGGAAAGATGTGCTTTATATATGTGAAAATATTCTGAGCTGAGGCCCTTGGAAAAAAGCCCAGTGTCCCATCTCAACAGAGAGCAGGTCTACACTAGGGAATCAAGGGTCGGGGGGTGCTCACCCAACAAAGAATGAAGAGTCCGGTTATCATGAGCCAAGGGTTTCAAGTCCCATTATTAAAATGCCTCTGGCACTGAGGTGTGTGGTATGAATTCCCCTTAGATTAACCACTCATTGCCCTCAGACTTTTGATTCTCTCATCAAAGAGGCAGACACCTCTGAACTGCTCTCCAGGGAAGGCTAAATTAGATGCTCTGAATCACCCTCTGGAAGAGCCCCCTGTGCAGCCCAGACGAGAAGGACATGGCAGATCCTGAGCCAGCTGAGATGCACAAGTGCCTTCAGCACCAGCCCTTGATCTCCCCATCTCATTTAGTGCTTTTGAAAAATAATATCTTTTAATGATGTTAACCACAAGGGGAAAAGAAAAAAATAAAATTTAAAAAAAAATTAAAAGTTTGAAAAAAATAAATAAAAAGAAAGGCAAGTTTTTCTAATAAGAACTCCCAACTGCTAAAATACTTTCCTGTTTTTCTGGTTGTGTGTCAAGTCTCATTAGGTTGCGTTAATGAACTTGTTCCAGGCAAGTTTTGGCATAGTTGCTGTTTGTGGTTTTCCCTAACACATGTGAAAGGGCAAGCTAAGTCTGTCTCTTTTTCAAATAAGTTTAACAATCAGAAAAGTTTGGTGGGAATTCAAAAAGAGAAACAGCTTACAGTTTGAAATTCAATACTTACTCTACAACAGTAAGAAAGAAAAAATTAAAGCAGTGTTCTGCACTTAGATTTGTCCCTCTACCATGGTACAGGGATGAATGGCACTTTTAAGGGGCATTCGGTATGGTTTTGTCTACATTTGGGTTCTGTTTCAAAGAGCAGCAATCAGAAGGTACCTCAAACAAACCTGCTGTGCTCTTGATGCAGAAAGTATTTACACCAGCACAGCCATTGTCATTCCTAGAAAGTTTCAGTAGATTAGATACACCTCTGTGCTGTAAACAGAAAGGTTACATACCACTTTTTGGGGGTAGAATTTCCCAGCTTCTAAGTATACATGGCACAAAAGAAGCCAGGTATGAACAGCAGAGATATCCAAAGCAATGAGGACTACCAAAGCAAGAGCTTCGCATCATCAGTACTTTCAATATCTCATCCCAGTCACTGCATTCCTGGAATATCAGCACTGGTTTCTGAAGAAAAGAAAGTTAATGACACTAAGGAAAAAACTCCATCTCCTAACCTTTGTCTACTGCAACACAGATATTCTGTAAGAGAAACTGAAATCTCTAACAGCATCTGGATGATACAGAGGGGATGAGTCAGCCACATATTGCTACTGCTTGCTTTGTTTATGCTTCCCATACTACTTCGAGTCTCTCCATTATTCATTTTTATTTATTTTACAGCATTGGGATTGCAAAAACTGAGAGCTGTTACAAAAACAAGGTCAATGCCCTGCTGAAAGTAAAGTTTAGCAAAACTATCTGTACAGCTGATTCTGCAATCCTCATATTGAAATGAATTTTGAGAGCCCAAAACAACTGCCAGATCACAAACTTCAAGTGGAAGGCTTGCTCGATCTTCATCCAACTACCACATGCATCAACAGAAATCTAAACAATTTGGAGATGTAAAGATTTCCAGATCTCTATAATCAGCCAGGTACACAATATGCACCATGCAGGACAAGCCTGTTAATACTAAAAAGCTAAATGAAAGCTGTACCACTCAATAGCCATGCTTGACAAGACTGTACTACTGTCACTGACAGTAGCATACAGCAGTCACTCTGGTCCTAGAGAACTGCTTCTTCAGGACAAGTTTCAGAGGTGTATTTCTTTGTCCCACCATTATCCAGGTGACAAACTGCTGTAGAATAGGAAGATGTTTATTCCTATCACCCTGTTTCTACCACCAGTGGAAGAGGTACCACTAACACCTCTTCAGCTCCAACAAGTATTTCTCAAATCAGTTTAGTACTGTATTAACTTATTTATTACTGTATTAGTTATCAAAATCCTTTGGTTAACCATCAGCCAAAGAACATCTTTCCAGCCCTATTCCTTCCTCCTGCACAAGGGCAAGCAGCACCCAGTAGTTTTCTCTTACCACATCCCAACTCATATCTAATAGGCTCCCTTTACCATTTTTTCTACCTTTCAACCTCAGCAAGCAGTACAGATGCATAACTAAGACTGGGAACTTTGGCCACATCGCAACACTATCACACACCTTCGACAGGCCAACAGAGGTGGATACACCGCACAGCACACTGGCAGCACAGGGAGCTCCAGGAAAATCCAACAGCTTCCTCTAATTCAGAGTTGTTTAACCTGCCTCACAGCAACACCACTGTCCTCTACTTACACCCTTTGGGCAGTTGCATCCAGGTTTCCTAAAAACTGGCAGTGTAAACACAGCTGTGGACTTGGGTTCTGCTGAAGCCTCATTACTGCAGTTCAATTATTGCTGGCTTTTCTCCTCCAAGTTCCCAAATTACCTCCAGCCTCTATGTTGTTATAAACTAATTAGGCTTTAATAAGTCAGAAAAGAAGGCAGATTAGTATAATTAGGCCCTATGATTGATTACTGGGGCTGTTGTGGAATATACCAGGTGAAAGGCAATGAAGGAAGGAGTGGGCATTTGCAGAGGCTGGACAGGGCTAGGAGAACAGACACACAGATTAACCCTGAGAAATATTAGTCTTGAGCTAAGCTCAGTAAATTCATCATAAAAAAACCAGCATAGATGCATCATTCTTCAGTTACAAAGGAAAAGCCAAAAGCTTAGACATAAGATACTGAGGTGTGGGCCCTCAGCATCTCACCTAATGTGCTCATCCCTCCCACCTGCTGAGGTAGCAGCCTGAGGGCTGCAGTGATGGCAGTGCTCTGTCCTTTGCATCGACCTGTTACACAGACAGCACAGGAACAAGGAAAACGCTGAGCCCTCCTCAGCTTTCCTTTCCTTGAGAGCTTCTAGTGAGGCTTTGAGTCAGCCAGCAGCACCTGCCCTGTGGCCCATCGCACCGAGTGCTTGCAGCCAGGTCTGCAGCAAACAGCCCAGAAGAGAGCCGGCTCTGTGCTCTGCACGGCCAGCCGTGACTCATGCCCTCTGAATCCAGGCGTGCGATTTTATTTCCCACATGATAATAAAAGGGTAGTAACACTCAGCTAGTCGGCTCATCACATCAGCATAGCAAAGGTTTCATTTAATAACCTAACCCGGCTCTGAAATACATCCAGTTTTAAACCAGTTTAAAATAAAAACTTCTCCAAGCGGTTATGGATGAGTCAGTTTATCATGTTGCTTTAAGTGAACTTTGATAAAATGTTCAAAGAAAATTGCTGTCCCTGTGTGAGGCAACTCTGAGTAACAGGGAACGTTTTCAACAGACAGCCATGTTTTGAAAAACACCCTAAGTAATTAGATTAAACCAAATAATTTCACCCATCCTTTCTTCTTATTATGTATGCTCAACACATCTGAAGATATTTAGAAACCTGTAAATGTGAGTCATATCTGGGCAGAATACAATTATGGTTCATTGAAGCTCTTAAGCTTATCAAACCCTTGGGTAAAACTATGGCAAAATTAGGAAAGAGAGAAATTACAACTCTCTCTCCTGTGAAAATTTTAAAAAAAGAAAGTTTTGTTCCAGAATTAGAAAGTTTCATTTGGCAACATTAGGATTATGATTGCTTAAATATGCCACGTTATCAGTCCCTTGACAAGCACATTAGAGACAAATCCTTTTAAGATGCCAGCCCTATAAATACACAGATTTAACAGGAAGCAGGTAGGCACTGATGAAAAAGAACCTCTTATCCAAGAGCTTTCCCTGAAAAGTCTAGCAATGAGGTGTGGCTTGATAAGATGAACTCAGGACCCAAGACTAAGTCACTGAACTTACACGTTGCAGTAATCTACAGGACAAAGGTTTGCAGTGAAATATAATTGCAATAACCTACTCTTAGAAAACAGCTCTTAAGTAAAGGTCTGTGTGGTCAGAACACTCAGCTAAGGCACAGGAAAACTCTTATGTCTCCAACCTGCATGGTTTTGGGCACATCATCAAATACTACTTTTATTCTGGATCCAGCACCCACATTAGAAATAATTGTAAGCTCAGTTCAAAGTTGTGAACATGAACATCCCTGCTCAGCTGCCACATAAGCATCTCAGGTCATGACCCCACATCTTTTGACAAAATGCCAAGTTTTGTGAGGTTGAACTACTTCAAACCTTGTTCAAACCTAAACCCATAATCCAGGTGTTCAGTCACAGCTCTTTCACAGACAGGTTCCTCAGGGAAAACTGTAGCACCTGATGCTCTTCTTGCAGAGCAACAATCTAATGATTTACACTCTCAGCCAGTAAGTGGGAAGCTGAAAGCTGAATTATTTCTACTACTATCAGAAACAAAAAGCCCTGTTTCTCCCCTACGAGGTTACACATTGAAACACAAACACTCGGAAACAGAGGTATAGGTGCACTTCTACCCTAATAGTTTGGGAGTTTGGCTCCAAAGAACAGGCTGGGAACAGTTCTAAACCAAACCATTGCTGCTTTATGCTCTTTCTGAGCCAGAAAGAATAAGATTATTTTCTGTGCAGTAACAGGATTTAAAAAGAAAATAAGAGTGATATGCCCATATAGTAGCCTGGATTGCAATCTTCAGGGCATTTTTCAAGGAATTATTATTTGCACATTTGAAAGACTGGAGGTTCAGGAGAGAAGAGCTTCTCCATAGCTGTTGGACTGGGTAGGTGATCTGATCAGAAAAATGAGAATCACAGTCAAAAATTAGAAGGGGTGTGCATTTCCCAACTTTACTCTTTTGTCCCTGCTAGCCCCCCTCATTGTGGAGCAAGTGTTTCTATGTAGGCACAGGGTTACAGGGAGGTGCTTGAATTAAAGCTTCTGGGGCTTGAGATTTGCCACCCACCCCTGTTCTCAGCCACCCTGACTAATGAGCCGTAGGCAGCTGCATACATTGACTCTAGGCAACTCCCTGCTTAACATACCAGCTCTTTGGGGTCATCAACTTTTCTGTGCCTCAGTCCTCATCTAGAAAGACTGCGTAGCCATGAGGGTACTTGTGTACATGGAAAGTGTCCTCAGGAAGGAGAATCTATGGAGATGCCAAGTCCCCTGTTTCAATCCTTCTGGTACATTAAAGACAGTGACAGCTTTGGATTCTGCTCTAATCTCTTGTCACTTGACTTTAAGATATTTAAGCCCTTTTCTGGGTCTCTTCTTGTAATCCCCCTCTCAAGAGCAGTTACAGAGAGGTGGGACTGACTCGTGGCACTCAGCTCTTTCTGCAGCACTGCTACTAAAGGGCCACACTTTCTCTGCAGGTTGCTGAGATGCAAGCAGTGAGCTGCACTAATTAATGTCAGGCAGATACGAAGAGGAAAGGGTTGTTTCTAGTTGTGAAGAAGCAGGTTTGGCGGAGGTTCTGCTAAGACAGTTCCCACACTTGAGCTGTAAAGCAAATGCAAATGTTTCATAGTGCCCTGAGCAAATTTCACAAAGTTCAAGCCAGGCCAGCAGGATGGCTCCTCTGAAGAGCCTTCCTCCCCAGCTCCTCCTCAGTTTCTGCTCTGCTGTTCCATGAAAGAGAGGGAGGCACCAAGAGCTTCCTTTTTCTGGTGGCCTGCTGAAAATGTCTCCCTCCACATAAGCCACGAAGAGACAAGCGAAAGTGTGGACAAAAGCTCAAGCTTCTTTTCCTTGTATGTAGGGATGATTGTCATTAATCTCACAGCAGCAGAGGTAAATACGATAACTCATGACTCAGGATGTGCCTTAAAGGTCATTCTCTATTCCTCTTGCAAGCCAAAGGGGAAGAAGGAAAAAAGCCTGTTGTATTCATGTTCTCATTTCTCTGTGAGGTGAGTCACCCTACCATTTAAACGTTATAAAATGACAAACATTGGTAAATAAGATAGGATTAATGATACTGATGACTCAACTGAAATAAACACACATCAGTCACAGCTCAGCAGCCTAAAAGAACCTTATGAAAAGAAAAAACCTGCTCAAATCAAAGACAAGATGATGATTGCAAATCTGCTATTAATAAATATTTTTTATGACAAAGCATTCCACACAGTATTTATATTTCATTATGCACAACACAAACCAAGCAACTGAAAACATTACTCATAACAACTGTGGAAAAAAACTGTGAGAACTGTGAGGGCAATGCAATTGCCTCTTTTAAAAGCAACAAACTTGCCTTCATATAAAATCCCTTTGTCCCCTAGCCTGGAAGATTAGGCTTTATTCACAGATTTGCACCTGTTTTCAAATGCTAAATCTGAGAAATAGCCTGAGAGACAGGCCAGCAGACAATGCCCAGCTCCCTAAATCATCAAGAAACTGCATGGCATGGCAGGTGTACAGGTATGGAGTGCATGGAGGCAAGCCTGCAGCAGCTAGAGGGTGACAGATTGGCTCTTCAGCTGTTGGTGAAAGGACTGTGGGCTTTCAGCCCCGGGACGTTTCAGGGCAGAGCAGCCATCATGATCTTTGATTGCATTGCTCTTATGGCTACAGATATTCCCTACGGGAAAAGCACAAACAGTGGCACAGCACAGCAATGTTTTTATCACCAGCATATTCTCAAGATATGCTTACCTACACACCAGCGACCTCCCCTCTCCAGCAATGGACTGAATAAACCCTGTGCCTCCTGCACATGCTCTCTCTCCTGTATTCTCATTTTTCCTAGATTAATAACTCTTATTCATCTGATAGTATTTTTATCCCTAAATAGTGTCTTCATCTATCTGCGAGAGTACAAAATCAAAAGACTGAGACAAAATGAAGCCTAGATATTACAGGAATTGATGTGTGGGTTCTCTTGCAGGAGGCAATTCTTTTTCTGCTTCTGCAACAAACTCTCTTCCTGATAAAGTCTGAAGATATAAATCTTGCCTCCCAATATGTGGCTCTCACTGAAGTCACCAGCAGGTGTTTGCAGACAGAGGGTGGAATTTGCACATGGGGAAGAATCATTTGCAGTTTGCTTTTCAGAGCAGTAAAGCTTGATCTGTTGGAGATATGTATGCGAGTCATCTCACACTCACTCACTTTTCTCCCCTTGAACAGTGAGCAAACTTCAGTCTAGTAACCACATATCTGCTCTGCAGCATCTTTATGTTTTCTTCTCCGAATACTTCACAGACAATTTATAGAGGGAGAAAATTTGCACCAAAATATTGAACAATTTTAGGCCTGATCTCATGGAACAGAAATTATGGACTTTCCTTCTTGATCACATATCTCTGTTTTAATTTACCAGGATATAAATATAGAGAAAATTTAATGTCTTTGGGTGTAAATCAGAAATAACTCAAAGGAAGGCACTAGAGGATTTTTTTGTCATTACTGGCAGTATATGTCATATATCACATAAACCACAGACTTCAAGGCAAAACTCTGTTCTCATCTAACATGGTATAAATCCAGAGGAGCTCAGCTCAGCACACCAGTCTCCCCAGTACTAAATTCATTCAGCTGTATTTCTGATTTAGCAGCTGCAATGCAAATGTCAGTGCTGAAAAGGCACTGAGGACACCAAGCAGTTCTGCAGTTAACCTTGAGGCTGGGGAATTCAGGTGCTTGGCTCTGTCACAGGCTGTGCTCTCTTATTTCCTCAATCCCAAATCAGTTCTGCCTCTTGCAAGCATAGCTTATTGCTTTTCCCACAGCTTCTCTCATTTACCAATTCTTCATTACAAGGACAGGCCCTTAGTAGAAGTTAAAAATCTCTGATTAGGTGGAGAAACAACCTGTGTTAAGCGCTCTGTTATACAATAAATGCAAGTTAATCCCTGCATGGCACAACTCTGTCATTGAACATTGTCCATTTCCTTCCTCTGTTTGGCATTAATCAGTCTTCTCAACAGCCTTTTTAAGCAAGAGGACTTTTAGGAGGTAAGTATTATTGGCTATGTGGCCTTGTAACAAAACACTCCTTTGGAATTTCTGAATGCTTCCCGGGGCAATTGCAATAATTTCAATAGCTCTGTGTCCCCTCCTGAGTTCATATGAAAACAATTAGGTTCCGAGAAAGCATCTACACAGCTGAGCTTACAGTCCAAAGAAATGAGGAAATCTCCAGCTGCTGTGAATTTTACGTAAAATGATCAGCGAGCACAGTCCCAAATACAGCTTCTCCCCCTGAAAATAGTTTCTCCAAGTTAATCTCTGGGACTGAGCATTTTGCCAAAATTTCTTTAATCTGCTTTGGTTAAATGATTCTTAGTAAAAATTTTGGGTTTCTGAATGTTCTGGATTATTATCAAATCATAACAGACGCTAACTGGAGTTACAAAAAATAGCCATGGCACAGGAAGATGATTAAGATGTCTATCCTAGGTAAAACATTATTTTCACATTTGAAGAGATATAAGAAATAAAAATTTGCAACATGAAGAACTGAACACTGATAAAATAAGATAAAACAAGTGGGTTTATCACACTGACACAAAAGTTACAAGGGGCAAAGGCAGTCACTGGAATCCCACACTGTGAAACAAGTATGTTCAAGCAAAGAGCGGCTCCTGCTGCTGCCCCTGGCCTCACCCCTGGTTTCCATTTCAACGGTGCCACTGTGCCTTTAAGAAGCCCTCTCCATCTCAGTAGTCCTTTCCAAAGAGGAATGGATCCCATAGATTGCAATACCCAAAACAGAATAACTCCTTGTAATCTCAATTACTGGTTATTACCAAGAGAGTACAGCTGCCCCGAGGTGCACTTGAATTTTGCCTGGGTAGCTCTTGTCCTCGGAAGGAGTCGTGAGGACATCTCAGGGCTACTTATGTAATTTGTTAGGCAAACCTCTCTGCATACCAAAGCTGATCAGTACATTTTATACAGAATAAAATCTGAAAATTGAGGTATCCTTGTCAAGACATCAGGTTTTGAGAAAGTTTTTTTGCAAGAGTCATGTCATTTACATCCTGGTGGTTAGGAGATGGGGCAGATGAAAGAGCCAGGTGAAACTCCTTTCTTTGCATAGTGGAGGAAGAGCTGTAATGAAATCCTTCAACCAGGAAGAGGGACGGGGCTTAAACAAGAGACTCTCACACTCCAGACACCAAGTGCCTTGTAGATAAGAAACAAAAAAGCAGTCTGACACCTTGAAAATCACTGCAAAAGAGAGTAGTCATCTTCTAAATCAGTTCTGCATATGCAGCAGGCCTGAGTAAAGTGGTTTCATGCAGAGAACAGTAATTGAAAACAGTCATTGAAGTGGTAAACAAAACCAGAAACCTAAATATGAATGTGCAGTAAGTGATGGTGTAGGTTTTCCTTCAATATGAAAGATTTAAACCCCACAGTGTATTCGTAACAATCCATTCTTGTTTTTAAAACATTTTGTTCCAGATAGCTCAAAACCCTGCTCCCTCCTGGCAAGGAGAACAATAGTTTTCTATTGGAAGCTGAGGATAACTTGTGCTAGGGTGAGAAATTCTGCAAAGTTCAACCAAGGCGCTCACAGGCAAATGGGGTCTGTAGCAAGAGTAGTGGGTGAGAACATTTTTTTTTTTTTACTTCTTGTCTGAAAAAGACACTTCCAACAACACAGAGCCACATAGCAACATGCTCGGGCATTGACTCTGCACTGAGTCAGAGGGAAGAATGCCATTTCATGACTCACCGGCACCACTTATGCTGCATTGTATAGTGCTAAATAATCTAATCTGTCTATCTACTTGAGAGCCTTTAAAGAGCACTAGTATGCAATGTAAAGAGTTTTCATTGGCATACATGAAAGGCATTAAAGTCTGGATTGCACTCAATGGAAAGCTGCCATCATTTCCACTGGGATTTGGACCAGAGTTTATACATGCAATGCATCATGTTTGGGAAAGTTCTTTGAGGGGAAAAAAGGAGGCTTTTAAAATCAAAAGGTAATAGCTATCAAAGACAGTGGTTTCTGGACAAAGTTTTGTTCTCAGGTATTCTGCATTATCTGCAGATGCAGATCTCTCTTTGATGTCGATGAAAAACCAGCTCATCAGGGGAGCCCCACACTGACAGCCACATCCTCTTGCAGAGGAGGCAGAGGGCAGTGGGTCCTGAGCTCCCTGGACAGGCATTGGGTTTCCCAGCACTTTCCTGCAGGTGGCACTGCTAAATTTTTTAACAAAAGTGAATTTTGCGAACTTTAAGTTCTCAATCATTTAGTAATCATATCTGAGTGGAAAACCCAAACCACGAGCGCCATTTCCCTGTTCCAGCAGCATGCCTCACAGAGGCACAAAGGAGCCTGTGTCTGATCTTTTATCCAGTGAAAGTCTAGGACAAAAAGAAATGAAGGGTCAAAACTTGTACTCGTGTCATCAGCTGAATACTTTCCTTCTAGGAATTCAGAGCAGATGGACAATTCTGGATCTAATTTCCTCTCAAGATGACAATTATAGTATCTCCCTAACTTCTAGGTTACACAGTAATATGCAGGTGTGTCAGAGATGTTTCCTGCCTCCAGTATAAAATTTGTACTTCTCTTTCAGTTCACAGCCTGGGTTAAATTAGCCATGCTGCCTACTGTTACCTTCTGCTAGCAATTCCAGTGCCTCACAAGCAAAGCCATGAGATTACCACAAGTGCTATATTGCTCCTTATCTAGCAGAAGAATAATTTCTTTTTCTCCAACTCTACTGACAAATCCAGATGTTGGCAGCAAACTAAAACAGTCAATAAGGATGGAAAAATCAAAGTGGCAGCAGGGAATAAAAGAACCATCTGGAGGGCCGAGGATAATCCACTCCAAGGACTGTTCACCCCTCATCAGCCCTGAGCATCCCATCTCAAATCCCTATGCCACAGAACTTCAGTGCCTCTGCACACAGCATACAGTTAATGATGATCCAAGAACCACTGGTCTAAACATCTCCCCATGTAAGAGCCAAACCCAAGCCGTCATTTGGCTACTTAGCATTGGGCTGACACTAGAAGGGACAAATACAAGCATGTATGAAGATGTCAGCAATACGCGTCGTTTCTCCTGCTAACACTATCTACTTAACATCTCATATGTAACTTCTGAATATGTTCTCTGGAGGTCAATACTTTTCTCTCTGAACAGCGCAGGCAAATTCACAAGCTTTCAGAGTCCTGCAAATGTTTGTTTGAGGAGCATCATGTGGCAGGAACTTCCAAGTGTTCAAGAAATTACATTACAAAAACATCCCTTGAACCAGTTATGGCTCTTGAACCAGTTATGGATCTGTCACCCCAGTTTCCTTGATCTGTTTTGTCATCAGATGCAAGGAACAGTAACTAGCAGGGACGCATGCCTTTGGAACATCCTACACAGAAAGCCTTGTTCCTGTCCAGGCTATCAGTCCAGAGAAACTTGCAGTTTCCCCCCAGACTGGCTGCTTTCCTTACTATGGGAAAGGAAGTCAGGCACTAATCCGAGCATACCAAAATTATAGGTTCTCTGGTGGCCATACTCAAGGAAACATAAGTATAACCATAAACAGAGGCAAGCTTGTGTCATGACCGCCTTCTCTGTAGCTCTTATTTTGTTAATGGAGGATCTCTCAAGCCAGCTTCTTATGCCAGCACTGGAAGATGAGAGCAAAAAATATTCCTCTCTTGTACTGTAGCATCTGTACTAATTTGACAGGCACTCAACCCAAGGACGCTTCTTGCCTTCCAAGGTGAAAGCTCTCAAAAAATTGATGCTGATGTATTTTGTAAACCCCTAGTTTTTACTATCATCATGGGATTCAAGTATCTGGAGGAGAGATTTGACTTATGAGGGATGGCAGCATTGGCAGCTCAAAAGTTCATTCATCCTCAAGAGCATATATATCAGCTGAAATGAGTTTCAAAGGACTGTTCACTTGAACTGATTTACAGGTACAGCAGCAGACACAGAGACACTTCTTTCAATGACATAATTTTATTAGGCCAGGAGCATTTTTGCTACTGCAGCCAAGATCAGGATATTTTTATTTTGTTTGTCAGAAGGGAAGCTTTAGTTTGCATGCATTTAGCCTCAGGAATAGAGTTTCCTGACAGTATTGCCAAGAGCACATCATTTTTGCAACAGAGGCAACACTGGGAAAATTATGTGCTTCACTGCTCTTGACTGGAGTCCATAAATGCTTTTGCAACCGTCACGAAGGACCTGAGCCAAAGTGTCCAGCACAGGTGTTCTGAGTGTCCACATGATTCCAGCACTGCCCTCCTCTGTCCTGAGGCAGAGGCAGCTGCATTGGGCTGCTTGTGCCTGCCAGCACTGGGGCAAGCTGCCCAGCTCCACCTCCAAGGAGATGAAGGTGCCTGTAAGAAGACATCATGCACTGCCACCACACGCAACACCTTGGAAGAGGTTCTAGAGAAGGTGCGAAAATGCTTTATTTGGATACACTGGGGTTTTTCTCAGTCCCAGGGATCCCAAACTACAAGCAAACAAACAAAGTACTTCCCAGGCAGTCAATGGTGTGGTGCATCAGCTCACCAGACAATCACACTCCTAAAGCAGAAGTATGAGCAATGCCCATGCAGGGCAAGGCTTATGGTGACATGACAGGAGAGAGCTTCTAGAGGGAAAGGGTAAATTGCATAACATTTCCCACCTCCTCAGCAAAGGCATGAGGAAAAATTAGGTGTCACAGTGTTATATTTCTTAGGTGACATTTTTTCCCCCCATAAGGAAAGGGAACTTTTCAGCCCTGGCATTTTCACCTCCAAACTGAGACTGTGGAGCAGATTTTCAGCTGCTGACACAGACAAATGCCCAGTGCTTTCTGTGGGAGTTTCACCTAAGCTATGACTGCAGGATTTGGTCACTATTCTATATGAAGTAATTTTAACTCACTTCTCTGCTACTGTCCATGTAAGAGGTTGCCAAAATCAATGTTATTCCAATGTCTTCTCAAAGCTCTTCTTTAGGTCAATGCAATTTTTTCTCTATCCCAAGGGTGGTGAGCAAAAAAACAGAGATCTGTGAATGTGAAAGCTAATTCCTCATTTGAACTTCTCAGAGGAGAATGGGGTTTAATTCTAGGAAACGCTAAGTATTGCTAGGTAGGGACCATTTCTTGGGCTTCTGTAACAATAAGCATTTTGCTGAAATTTAACTAATAGTACTTATGGACAGAATCTTTAGCCCTGTAAAGGATTACATACCTTGCTGTCACTTTAGACTCATGTTAAATACAATGCATTCACATTATAAATATTCTACAGCAGAGACATAGTCAAACTTTCTCCCAGATACACAGGGCTCAGCCTGACCCAGCTGATCACAGAAATGCTTCACCCCGGAGCAGGGCAGGGGGTGGTGAGATGAAAGAATATCTTTTTACTCTAGTTTGTCTCAGATGTTTCAGCACTGGAGTTGTTGTACAGCAAGACATAATCGGGTACTTGGATGGCAGACAGCCATGGCCCTCATCAGCAGCACTGAGGTGAAAATTATCGTGCTATAATTCAAGCCCTGTCATGCCTCATTGCTTAATTATACAGTTGTGATTACAACGGAATCATCTTTCTATAGTATGTCCCAAGCTGACATCACTTTGATTAACAACTCATTTATCTGATTACATGGTAACTCAATAACATTTTGAATTGGAAGGAAACCAGGAAGCCCTTTCATGCCCATTCAGCTTCCTAGCTAGTGTGCACATAAGTACACTGTAATTTTATCTTCTTTATTTATAGCTTGAAGAATGCTTTAAGGACCTGGATAATGGAACAAGCAGTAAGGTACAGAGATTTGAAGATAATAAAAAACCTAAGAGCCATGAGAGAAAGAGACAGATCCTACAGGGACCTGTAGCATTCCTGCAGCTGGTGCCATCTCCAAGTTTATGTACGTAACCATTCATTGCAGAGGGACTCAGAGGCCCTAGGTATGTCACAGCCCTATTATGTTCTGAGCAGGCCTCTAATTGAGGAGAGTCTGTTTCAAAGAACTCACAGTCTTAGGCTTTGATTCAGCAAAGAACTGAGGCATTAAGTCTCTGACTTTAGGCTTCATTATCATACCACCTCTTGCAACACCGACTCTTTCTTTTATGACTCCCAACGATTCCCATAATATGGTGCAGTTCAAATCTTCAAAGTGCTATAAAATATAAGTAAATTAAGCTTTAAAACTGCCCCAGTGAGATCAACAGACAGTTGTTTCAGAAGCAGAAACTGAGTCATAGAAATATGAAGTGACTTACCCAAGGCCCCATGTTAAATCATTGACAGCAAGTCAAACAGAGAAATGTTAGTTCCTAAATCTCTGTTAGCCCACCACACCTTGCTATTTTTTCCTTATTCATACATTTGTTTTAGGTAATTTCCTACATATGCTGTTGGAATAAGAGAAGATGGCCACTGCAAATGACCATACAGCCTTAGCCATGGTAGGATCTAAGGGAGAGAACTATAAGGTACACAGGATCTAAGGGACATAGCAAGCACATTTCAGCAGAAAGGATGCCCATCAGAAGGGGCTGGTTAAGTGAGATCAGTACTGTACAGAAGTGCACTCACTCCATTGAAATTCCCAGTTGGAGTCAAGGTGGCTGACAGAGCCATTGCTTGGTTCATTCCTCCTACTCAACTTGAGCAGCACTTCAGGGAACAGGAATGTCCACTGCAGTGGCTGGCATCTGCCTGCAACCCAGAAGGCTTTCCATTGCGTCATGTCTCCCTGCAAAGCTAAAGCATTGACCAGAACTGTTGAAACAATTAAAAATCATGTAATCCAAAACTGTTTTTCAAATAAGATCTATGACACTTTTTTATAAAGCTGATTTTTCACTCCAGCTTGTTCAAAACAGTTTTGATAACAAACTCATGCTTTTCTACATTCCACACAACAGTTTTAGCTGATTAAAACAGCACTCCAGCTTGTAACATCCTGAGGAAAGGGATGTCTGCTGCATGTGTAAAGTGGTGGTAACACCTGCCTTGTATGTTGTTCACTGTCAGTTCATGATTATTATTATTTCTCTTACCCCTTAAATAAATCTCTATTGAATTTCCAAAGCATTTCCAAAGCCAATGTGTGGTGAACACATTGTTGTCAACTCTGCATATAAATGTTGTGGAAGCATTTCATTAGTTGATATCTGCAGGCTGCTCTAAGTTTCCAAGACACAATTATATTCACTAAACCCCAGATCAAGCCCCTCATAATGTGATGTGCTGCACAAATGCATATGAAATAAGCCATTTGCTGTCAAAGTTCACAACCTGTGTGACAGATCCAATGCAGCAGGTGTGACTATCTTGTTCTCCAGTTGTTTCCTGGTCCAATGTCTGTTTATTGACCTCCCTGCAGTTAATCTGTGAATACTTCCCATTTCTCTTCTTAACTACACAGACATGGCATGCAGCCTGCTGAAAGAGAAAGATAAAGTTCATCATGTGGATACTCCACTTGCCTGGATATGTTTTCCTAAGTGCCACTGGAATTGAAATGCTGTGTACACATTCATGGCAGATTACAGTTGAGCTGAACACAAAATGGCAGCTGCACAAAGATTATAATATCCTCTAATACATTTAGAGGGGCAGCAGAAAGCAAATCATCAGCATTTTACCATCAGCACAGTGTGAGTTCATGCTGAAATGTAAAACCAGGGCACGATCAACTTTATTAACAAGCAGCAGGAATAACCCACAAGAAAATTTCTAACCTGCTTCAAAACCACCAGGAACAAATCCCCACTGTACAGCCCATTGTAATAACAGTTACTTAGCTGTCTCACCACACAGAGCCATCTGGCTTTGGTTTTTGTCCACAACCCAACATTCATTATTTGAAAGGCTGGAAAATGTCTCAGGCCAAAAGTTAACCAGCTCTGAGCAACTCTGGACAGATTGGGATTGTGGAGTGAGAACTGTCATTACAGATCTTGGGATCCATGGATCTTGGTACAAATCCAAACTTGTAACTCATGAACACCTATCCCTCCCCAAATCTGAGCAAATCTGCAGTATCCTGAAGGGCTGAAGCCAGTGCATTTGCTCTAGACATGCTCTGCTTTCTAATGGGGAATTAAAGACAAATCACAGCGAAAACATGATTGTGAAAACTGATTGCAGGACCCGTCCTGCTTCACTTCTAGCCCAAGGCGTCGATGCTAGGGGAAGACAGCTATAAACAAACTGCACATAATTATTCCATTATTACAGTACATGCCTACTGCGTGGGTGGGAATTCTTCTCTTCTATCTCTAGCATGTTTCCCTGCCTAGCTTCCTCCACCCCCTATCATCTGTTCAATTAAATAAGCCAACCAAAGGACATTACCTCAGTGTATTCACAAGGCCTACCAAAGCAACAGCAGACAATGTTTGAGGAACTTTCAGACAGGTGTGCATTCGTCTGATTAATAATAATAGAAATAATAATAACAATAATAACAGCACTCCCACAACCCCCACATTCTTTACTTCTTTTCTTTGACTTTCCAGCTATACCAGGTGTAAGTTATTTGCATTTTATTATTATTTTTTAAAGAGCAGTCATTAGGGAGGGTGTGAACATAGTACCACACTGCATCTGGCTACAACCTTTGCCAAACTTTGACTCTTCCTTACATTCCGGGTTAGGGTCAGGGAATTAAGAACTCTTGTAATGTTGTGCTATAGAAACATATACCTCTCAGCCAGGGCCTGATTCTTTACTCATTTATATGGATTAAAATCGCAGTATCTGCTTCAAATCAACTGAATATTGCAGAGCTGGAATTGCAAGAAGAAATTTTCTTGTTTCCCTTTTCTTGAAAAAAAAAAAAGGCAAAATAGAATGAGAGTTTTCTTGTGCATAAAGTTTTCAGGTTGCTTTTGCATATTTATTCCAACAAGTCTAGAGTTTTGTTTGTGTGGTTAATGACAAGGTGTATTAATTGGGCAAGAGACTATACAAAATGGCGACCAACAACCTTCCTATAATATCCTACTGCTTCCATCAGCCAAAAAGCTTGCATAATGAAACAAAAGTTAAATAGGTCTTACACTTCTCGTTGAAAAATGTGATGGACTAACTCTTTGTAGGAAAAATGTTCCCCGCACCTTTATGACCCAAGCCTCAGTGCGACCGTGTGGAGACCCTTGAGCCTACCAGAGAAAGGTCAGTGGTGTTGTCTGGAAAAGGCAGACTGTAAGCTCCGGGCAGTCTTTAGTACTTAGGGCAAGTCAAAAGGTTTCCCCCATGGTACCCTGCAGGTTTATGTTAATTTACCCCAGTTCTGTTCTCCCCATTGGGCCACTTGCTTTCCCTGCCCCTTTCACCCTTATATGTTCATGTTCCAGAGTATTCTCCACTCCCCATTTCCCCATTGGTCCCTGTTCTGTATCCCTGCAGTTCCACATTGGCATTCCCTATTGGCCCTGCCTTTTTACCACCCCTGTGCCCTCACCCCATTGGACCCTGATACTCTGCTCCGCCCCCTTCTGCCCTATACTTAAACCTGGCCCCTCAGTTGTTCATTTTTTGTCACTGTACCCCTTTATAGCGTGGTTAATAAGCCCCTCTGGAATACCACGCAAAAGACCCTTCCTGTCTCTCTACGTCGTGAGCCTGAGTGTGTGAGTGAGCAGCTGCTTGTGTGCCTGCCCCAACGCCTCTACCTGCAGGCGCTTTTGGAAGGTAGCAGCACCTTAACCATCCACCTGTGCTGCTACAGGCCTGGCTGGAGCAGATGGTGTAGCAATAAGTACCACTACTGGACACTAGAAATCCTATTTAGTGAATAGTTCTAAATGATAATCTAAATCAGCAGTGTTCCTGAATATTTTGTCACAGAAGTTGTGTGTTTCTTCCTCCACTTTGATTAACATCACACCTGCTAGGATGGATACCTCACCCCAAAAGGACATGCTACAGTAGAGTTGCCAGCCTCGTGTATCTCAGCAATTTCACATTTCTTCTGTTTATTGACACATTGGAGGTCTTGTCCAGTTTCCAAACCCTTGAATTCACACTCAGCTTTCAGCTTGTAGAGGATCATTAAGTGATACAATAGCAGTGATATGAGGCAACACCTCAGCTGGCATATCACTACACTTTTCAGATCTGTTCACCTCCAGGGTAGGGTCATTCACTTCCTCAAAGACTGCATTCCTCTATAAGTTTCCTTCCATCTGAGCTCTATTTTTCACTAATGTTTTCTTAGAGTAAAGGTTCATTTATTCAGCTCCAGCTCACTCCAGATGGACTGTCCAGCCTGCCATGGTCTTGGACAGTTTTTGCCAAGGCCTTGGACAAGCTGTTTACTGCTGTGCACCAAGGAGGTAGGATATGCTGCCATCACAAGTAAGTGTTGGCTCCTCTTTTGTGGACTGCTGTAAAGGACTGTGCAAAGTAGAGTGCAGTGGAAAGACAGTTGCCTGTTCCCTTGAAGGACAACAGAATACACTGAATTTTGAACACAGAAATCAGTTTTCTTGCCCAAAACCAAAGAAAACAGGGCTCATGCATCTTCCCTCATCTTCCCAGGGCTCATGATCCCTCCCAACGTTTTGCAGTCAGAAGGTTTTGCTCATAAACCTACATTAAACTTCTGAATTAACAGAAAGTAAAGGGTTATTCTCCGTTATCCAGCATATCCCATTTTGTGAAAAGAAATAGATCTCAGTGTAGAGGAAATGGTTGTTCTGTCTTCTGCAGAACTACTTTTCTCCATCAAAAGAGCAGTATGCTATAATTAGCTGGTCAGGATTTGAAATGCAGTTCTAGCTTTTAGATAATTTTGTAGGGAAAAAGAATTCTACAGCCTTTTAAACTGTAGTGAAGGGAATTATTTCTGTTCAGATAAAGACTAATATTTTGTGCTTTGGAGTTTGCTAAGAGCAAACAAGTCTTGTAGTTATTATTTGTGAGGTAGACTAAATTTGTGGCAAGACTAGACAAGGACGGTGTGACTTTAAAAAGGCCTGCTTTCCAAACGGCTTCAGAAGACATTTTACTATCACTAAGATCTTCAAAACTGCTGCTCAGGTGCCATATAGAACTACAGGCAACCAAGTTCATGCCAGAAGCAATCTCTTCTCTCTGACATTATCAAGCTTTTTTGATAGCAACTAAATGCTTGAATCCTGTCTGGGCAGGATTTAACCTACATATTCTCTCACTTGTCTCTAAGGTTCCAAACCAGTAAATATGTTCTAGGTATATTCTGTGCATGGACTCAAATTCATGGCCAGGCCTTGTACAGAATACCATTGATGAGGAGGTGATTTTGCATTTATCACAGTTCCATTTTAAGCCAGTCGTAGGTGATTACTGTTGAAATGGGGGATATCTACATTTATTCCCTTTTCCAACAACCAAAGAGGTGGAAGAGCAAAAAACCAAATGTCTTGTCTCCTAAATGATAGATCTAGCTCTGAATACCTTGGTACCAGTGAGAAGACATGTTCCTCTCCTCAGCGGGCAGAGTTCTAACAGCAAAACCCCACACAGTCTATACCAGGCCTGTCCTGGAGGAAGGTGCCCCATTCAAGGGGCCTAGCCATTGAGCTGTCCTCCCCTGTGTCTGCATGGTAAGGAAGTCTGAGTGGTGAACAGGGGTCAGGGCACTGTGAGACAGCAGGATGCTTGGAACTGGGCGATGCAATGTCTGTGAGCCCATAAGGAGCTGGCCCAAAGGGCCTCAGTAGTATTTCATAGAGAAATGAAACAGACTCTGACCATTGCAACACTTGACACTAGAACCTGCCAAGTCAGCTGATTTTGCGAGAAACTTGCTGGTGAACACAAGTGTTGGCAACTTGTGCTTGGTACTTGCACGTGATTTGAAATTGTAACGTCTTAAACACCAGGCTGAATATATTGTAAATTATTCATTTTTCTCTTTCCACTATTTGTAACAAAACCACATTGCTTGTTAGAGAAAAACCCTCTCCCAAGAATCTCTGTTGGTAAAATCAGTGAAGCATGTAAGTTCCCTTTTCTCCATTTAACAGCCTCTTTCAAAGTCCTCTTTCCAGCCCTCCAGTTGACAGAAGCTAAGTGCAGCCTGATCCAGTACTCTAGGAACTTCATTCTGGTCCTGGGTCTGACACCATGTTACTGCCTGACCTTCATCTCCATGGGAATCCATTTCCCTCTGTTGGCTCTGTCATCCCTTGCTCTTGTTAGACTAAATTCTCCTAGAGAAAGACTGCTTCTCATTAAGATGAACTCTTTTATTTAGCTTAGTAGAAGCCTGACATAAACCCAAGATTTTTAATGCTTAAATGATGTAACTGCCCACCTAGGGGAATTTAAAGAAGCAAACTACTAATGATACACTCAAAGATGATCCTCAGGCTGGAACTTCTTTAAACTTTGGAGCAATATCAAGAGCCTGGAAATAATTCTCAATATTTCATTTGTATGTCTTGATTTTCCAGTTCTGATACAAGTGCAGCCAGCGGTAGCTGGATTTCAAGGAGGAGGCCTGTATACTGCCAAGAGAGATTATTTTGTGCAACCCTTATAATTTCATTTGCAAGAGATGCCCAGAAAATAAAAGAAATTAATAAGCATTTTTTAACACTCAGTGGGCTGCAGGAGAGGCTTCCTGGGTGCATGTGAAGTCTGCACTGTCTCAGCCTTGAATGCACTGTCTGTTAGAAGTGAATTGCACAAGCTCGGATTTCCTCAGAAAACAGCAGTTTGTTACTGTGGGCCTGCAATAAGTTGCTACAGCACTGAGAAATATTCTAGATAAGCAAAATCTTCCGAATGTAATACAGTGTGATTGCTTTCAGGAAATGTTACAATGCTGACCCTGCCACATTTGTGAGTCAGGTTTGCATGGCAGGCAACTGGTCCCCGTGGGTGGGATTTCTTCACTCCCCAAAAGTCAAACTCCAAGATCTGCTCTAATCACCATGGGTTCACTATTTCAGAAACCGTGAAAAATTCACAAGCAGTTTCACCCCAATTTCTTCTTCTCTTTGACTTAATGCAAAAGATAAAAGCTGTCTGGGTCAAACACACATTTATGGACCCTGTATCCTAGACCCAGAGATGGCTTACTCACACATCCCTAGCACTAAACCTTGAAGCTGGAATCAAGACCATCACGATTCTTTCCCCATTCTGGTGCTTGTGTTCCCACTGCTCAATTCAAATGCTTTCACACATGGTTTATCAATGATAAATCTGAGATGCAGGTATATAAACTGAGATGCAGATCATCACACCTGCCTTCATAAAGTGTGACTGATGCTTCCAAGAGTTAACTTTGGGAGATTCATAATACTAATGGATAATGGTTTAAATGACAGCACTAATCCTAAAGCGTCCACACACCAAAAAAAACCAAACCAAACCAAAACAAACAAACAAACAAAAACCTAACGAACCGAACAAAGAAAATCCAGTTACCTTCATTTGATTTTTTTTTTAACAACTGTACTCCAATTCAATGACCCCAGCTGGAGAAAAATAATAAATTTTCAGGCAGATCCTTGATTTTCAATGACCTTTAAGCTGGACAGTATCAACGCAGAGGGTGAACAAAGTAACAAGGTGACAAAGTGGTTAGGTAACAAGACAAGGTCAATCTGAAGATTCAACATTGAACGTGCTTTTTCAGTAATGATGGAAGTCTTTTTATTACAAGACCTGCAACACATTTTGCTAATAAAATATAATTTTCTTTTTTTACTAGTATGTCTTGATTTTTAAGTATTAGGCAGAAGATTGAAACATGCTGTGAATTTCAAACACTCAAAAAATATATCCAAGAAAATCCTAGGATATACATCTGCTTGCCATCACTGTTTGTACTGACAAAATTTGGGCTGGCATCTAAATCCAGGTACATCTTAAAGTCTTTTTTATGTCAGGTTTCTGAGCCATGTGCCCAGTACACGAGATAACAAAAATCATCAAAGAGACACTGATTTTGCAACCAGGAGCAATAAATCTTATAATCCTGTAGGACTTTTTTCTCCTTTGGTCAACAAGGTAAACTCTCCTTCCAGTTTGATGATAAGGGTTCTGATCCAAGTAGAAGATCCATTAGAAATTTTTCAGGATACAAAATTTTAGAGACTTGGAAGTGATTTTGGATCAATAAGACACACAGGAGCAACACTTAGAAGCAATAGTAGTCAGGTCAACAAACAGGATTGCTGCTCAGTTGAACATGGGCATGCTAACAAACAGAAAAGGTGTCATGTTTTGAAGGATTAGGTAAGCTGCATGATTTACCTACAAACATGAGAAAATAAATATAAAATTCACCAAGCCTCTGTCCTTCCCCCATAAAGCAGCCTTCTCATCAAATATTCACCGAAAAAAGTGCTCCTTGTACTCTTCTATTCCAACTGAACTTTCTAGTCCCATTTCAGTTTTTTCTTATAGCCATTACTCAGTTTGCTCCCCACCATTGAGGAGGCTTGGGGTACACAAGGAGTTGGGAGGGGACTCAGCCAGGGCAGTTGTCCCCAACTGATATGTCAGGGCAGTTATCCCAACTGGTATATCCCAAGGGGTACAATATGGCATCATGCTCAGCGCATAAAGCTGAGAGAAAAACAAGGAAAGGGGAAGGACTTCTGAAGTGAAGGTGTTTGCCTTTTCTAAGTCACCATTATGCATGATGGCGCTCTGCTGTCTGGGGGATGGCTGAACACCTGCCTGTGAATTTATTTCTTGTTTTGCTTACATGTGCAAAATTTATTTCTTGTTTTGCTTGCATGTGCAGCTTCTGCTTTGCCTGTTAAATTTTCTATATCTCCAATCTACAAATTTTCTCACTTTCACCCTTTCAATTCTGTCCCCAATCCCTCTGCAGGGGCAGTGAGTGGCCGAGGTTAAACCACGGCAGGGGAGGAAGCACCAGAAACTGCTCAAGACCCAGCTCTCAGCTGTGTGTGCTCATAATGAACCTGCAAAGCATTTAAGCACCTGCTCAGCTCAGTGCACAGGTATGTTTTCATTGACTTTGCTAAGACAGGTATGTCAGGTATGCAACATCATACAGGGCAATGCTCTTCATACAGCAGTTTTCAAATGCTTCCCTGTTATAATTCAGTTTCTGACATTCCCATGACTCTAAATATTCGTCCAAGCAGTTTAGTATCTGTTGGGTCAGGATGCCATTTGTAACCCACTTGGGGCATGACCTCTAGCCTCAGAAGAGCTGTCCTAAAGCCCTGTGAGCACACACTGAGTTTCTGTGGTGATTATATGTCAGTGTGTGACCACTACACAAGCAAGGTAAACCTCCTCTCTCTCATTACTGAGGCTGGTTTGGGCACTACTCCAGTTCTGCCAAGTCCTTTATCTTCCCATGTAGTTAGTAATCAGTTTGTTTCCACCTCACCCATATTTACTCTGGTAGATGAACATCATCCCAATAAGGTGAGCAGCTCATTTTGTATTCCCTTTCCTAACTGATGCCTTTAGGCATCAGATCATGTTTGTGCAAGATGGTAGAATAACTCAAAGAATTCCAGTTCTAGTTGATTGGGGCAGTAGAGAGCATTGATATATATCATCTGCTGCATTTAAGATGGTTGCTGTGACTCAACACTTCAGATGAGTTTTAGGTACCATTTTATACCACTGGAACAGAGCATTCACATATATCTGAAGTATCTAGCATAGCTCCAGTTTCAACTTACGATTCTAAGCACAATATAACAACTAACCAAAGGAGACAATAATCAGATGTCTCATGCTGAGAGGCTAATAGCAGAAAATTAGCACAAAGGAAAATGTCATCTTAAATGACCATGTAACTGTCAGATAGTCCAGAAGAGGACTGCTGGAACCAAGCATATGCACTCTGCTGCAGTAGAGAAAGACGATCAAAAATCATACGTTTGTCCTGAATGGAAATTTTTACCTTGCATTCATGAAACCAGACTTAGAAAAAGAAATTTTAACACTTTCAAATGCATACCATTTCCTATTTTGACCTTTATTTTCCATGTAGACAAATATTTTCTTAAAAAAATACCAACACTGTCAGAGTCATTAGCTGAAGTGACTAGACTACAAGCTAAGCAGTCCTTGAGGCTCCATCTATGCTCTGCAGTGAGACAAGATTTCTCAAAGGCAATTCAATCCCATCCTAAGCAAAGCAGGTTTTGTCACCTGGTATTTTTTTCTTTCCCTTTAATTGAATGTTGCCTTGTTTTATAGCTTGAGAAGATAAATACAAACACCACCACCCCCCTCTTCGACTTTCTCCCATTCATTTATTTGTATAACTCTTAGTCATCTGCTCTCTAACAAAGTAGTCCTATTCTTTTCAGTTTCTTCCTGAGGGAAGTCTGTCCATGCTTAATTATTTCTGTTGCCTGTTCTCAACTCCCCTGTGTTTCTCCTGTCTCCTTTGTCAGGGCAAACTGCAGTTGGTAGTCCTGATTGTAGGGCTGACAATTCACACTAACAATTCACACTATGCTGACTAGTTGTGCAAGACATTCAAGTCAGGGGAAGAGAAACTCCACATATCTTGCGTAACTAACCAAAACCATGTAAATTACTACTGAATATGCAACTAGGACTGCTCTGCTTCCTACAGCAAAAACAAAAAGGATGGGAACTTCTTGGTAGGCTTTTGTGTGTGTCTTGCTTCAAAGTCAAGAAGAGCTGAGGCTGTAGGAAGAAGCAGGTGTGCTCCACAGAAAATTTAAATAAATCTGAGACAGGGAGCCTTATTCTCTAAGCCCCCTTCTTGTCCTGTTTCAGTTGTCGTGGTCATTACCTCGCAGTCCCTTCTCCATCCCTGCAACCCCTGCCTGCCAGCCTGGACACCAGAGCAGCTCCTACCACTCTCAGCAACCAGCCCCAGAAATGCCCCGCTCTCTTATTCTGCCAGACATGCCTTTCTACTTGCACATCCCCTCTCAGCACCCATCCCACTGGCATAGACATCCCACCCCTGTTCCCCTCTCTCATCCCTCCTCAGATCTGCCCTTGCTCAAAGGCAGTGGAGGGCTCAAACAGGCAACATTTCCATAGGAGGAGGAGGATGCCCTCTGATAGACTTTGCCCTAGGGAGGTCAGCAATTGGGCTGACAGGGCCAGTTACCACAACTGACCATATCCCTGACCTGCTCTTCCCACATAAACAATTTTCAATCTTTGTTCCGAAGGACACAACTAGAACATGAGCCACACTTCACAAAAATTCTCCCTCAATGGCACCTGAAAAGGGATGAAAAGGGCATGTCCAATGAAAAGCAAGAGTGTTGAAACCCTCAAAACTGGCTTCATTCCCCCCTTTTTCTCCCTTGTATCTAAAAGCAGCTGAGTTACTGTCTGACTGGATGGCAAATGTGATGCTCTGTCATGCTGTTGAGACCAAATGCAGGCGGAAAGCTGCTCACAAAAGATCATCAACCCATGAGTGACTTACAGGGAAAAAATGTGACTGATTTTCAGCAGTCGCAGGTGTTGATTACTGGCACTCGCAATGAGACGGCCACAGGAGGGGAGGCTTTCCCATGAACCAGTAGCAGGCTGGTATGTCCCTCTAAGCGGATTAAATAACACAGTATTGACTCTGCCCCTTGGCTGGGCATCTTAGGTAAGAGTGAATTGTGAAATCCCAGCTCAGTATTACCCTCTAACACTTGCTTTTGAAGAAGTTACCACAGAAACCTCAAAAGCAGGTTTCAGTGAAACACACAAGGCTTTGGTCCTGCACCAGCCCTGTGCGAGGAAGTGTATTTCATCCTTTCCAAGGCCCCAGAACTCCATAGGGGTCCTTGTCCCAAAGTCAGAACTGTCTTGATCCCATGGAAATCCCCATGGATGCAGTGAGACCATAAACCCCCAGAGGAGTCTTAAGCTGTATCTGAGGAAAGAGCTGGTTGAAAACACCAAGTAAGTGCCATGCATGTTTACAAACCCCAGTCTAGGTCTGGGTATCTGGCTGATGAATAGGGATGGCAGCAGATGGCTGCAGGGGTTCCCATCTTCACCTTTGAGCCCTGCCCCTGCTTCAAGACAGCTCAGCTGCTGGTGTGGCAGTAACTGAACCACTGTAAATTACAGCCTGGTGTATTAAGGAGAACCAAAGCCAGTGCCAGTTTTTCTGTTAATATTACTGGTCTGAAAACCGTGCTGGTTCAACAGCTGCTTCCCAAAGAGCTGAGCCACCTTCACAGCTCCAATGAACACTTCCAAGAGAGAGGTGGGGCAGACAGCCGGCGGCAGGAATCACTGCAGCCATCCACGGATAAGTCATCACTGCCCGTGAATCAAAGGACTTGCAAACTGGATCCAAGACGGGATGTAAAATATTACACATAGCTCTAATAACTCTGGGGGTTTTTGAGCCTCATGATGTATGGCGTTCCCCTGTGGCACAGACTAAATCCATGACTGCATGCTTTCTAAGGAGCTTAGGAAGTGATTGTATAAAATTAGTATTAACTAGTTTCACTATTATTAAATGGAAAATTAAAGCTTTCAACACTAAGCTATTCAAGGTGCTTGCTACACAAATGCTCTGTAATGCCCTCATCAACAATAACCATCATTACGGTCGCTCCTTAAAAGCTGGGGAAAAATGCATAATCTCTTGTAGTATAATCCACTTTCCTAGAGCAGGCATGAATTTAAAAATCTATTAAGAATGGTGTGTACAGAAAGCAATTTCCTGTAAGATCACAGAATGGCTTAGCCATAAATAGAGCAAACTCCATCAGTTAAGTTGCAAAGCATAATCAGACATGTCCTGTCCCAGATTCCTAAGATCAGTTTATATGTTTGGCTGACTTTGCTTCACTTACCATATTACAGTTTGTGGTTCCAATGTACCAGGATACTTAAGGAAACCAAAAACCATGAAGGATGTTTTCTTTGCACCACATTTTGGTAATCTTAAAAATCATGAGTTTTATTCTCCCCTTTTCTCTTATTTTTTGAGGTCCTCAGCACTTACAGGCTTCAGATCCATTGTGGTGTTGTTACCTTTAGCCAGACAAACAAGCACAAATTCCTCCTCCTGGGCCTGCTAAGACAAACCAAAGGAAAAAGCTAGTATCACTGCCAGCAGGACAAAGCACTGCTACCAGAATAAGGGACAGCAACTTGCTGTGTCAGAAACTCAGAGTTGTCCACTTGCAAGAAGAGAAAAAGAGGGTAAAAATATCCCAGGGCTAAAATAAAGCAGCAAGCTGCCAGGCAGACCAGAGAGCTTTATCTGAGCAGAGGACGATGGAGAGGGTCCCTATAGTTTCCCTATTTTGCAGATGAGAACATGGGTACCAAATTATTTAAGGCCATCCAGTGGGTCAGTGGTAGGGCCAGGACTAGTTTTCTCACAGCCTCTGATCTGTACACATAGTTTTCTAGAATACCAAATTCTACATAGGGCATTCAAAGTTAAATGACAAGGCTTGAGACATCAAGAACAAAGAACAGTTCATATTTGCTGCTCTAATGGGTTCTTGATTGCCTTCTTTGCTAGTATTCATAAGGAAGGAACTAGAGGGCAAAGGGGCAATCTAAAATCTCCCCCAAAGTTTCAGATTCTTGCAAGTATTTGGGGTGGGAAAAAATTTTGTTAGACAGCCCCATGTTCCCTGAACACAGAGGCAGTAAGTTCTCAAAGGCAGGGCAGTCTGCCAGGGACCCAGCCAAGGTATTAATGGATGAAGCTCTGTGTTCAGCAGAAATTAACTGAACGTGAGATGTTTGAAGTGAGACACTTCTGTCTCAGTTCACATCAGAAGAACACAGTTCTGTGCTCCTAGAATTGTCAGTCTTGAGTTGTTCCTGGAGTGAAGCTCCCAAACCAGCCTTTTCTTAATAAAACAATAATTTAAAGAAAAAAACTTAATCATACAGTTATAGTTCTTGGGTTCAGATTTCTGAAATTTTTGTGTCGGGGGGATGGAATGGCCTTGAATTTAGAGCTCCTTTGTGACAAAGAAAGAATGCTGCACCAGTATATGTGTAATATTCAGTAGCCACCTTCTAGACAACACGAACAAGCTTTCTCCAAACACTATGTTTCTCCTATGTTATAGGAGGCACAGTCCTTGCTCTCTTCCTAAGATGCTGTGTAGCCAAATATACCCCGGAAATACAAATCTGACAATCCTGTGAAGTGCCAATGTGAGCAGAGGCTGTGACATATCCCATATGTCAGCCCTTGGACACTTCTGCCTATGTTCACCTGTGGAAACTGAGGTATCAGGAATTCTCATGATCACCTCCAGCACAGCCCTTCCCTCTCCCCCACACTCAGTGCAAAGCACTTTCCCTGAATATCCTGGCCTAGATTTTGCCATCAAAAATCTTAGTGCCAATTCACTTTCAATGAAACAGGGTCTGTTCTTTCATAAAAAGCTTTAAATAAATCTCCTATGTGAATACTCAGGGTACAACAAGCAGGAAAAATCGGATTTTCAGGAGCCCTCACTGTTGTTTTTCATCAAAATTAGAAGCAAATGCTCCCATTAAACCTGAGGAGAACACTGCAACCAGTGCTAAGCTATTTTAAAATACCCTGTCTGTATTGACTAAAACCTGCAGTCTTACTCCAAATGAAAATCAGTTCCATGCAAGAGGCTTAAAGGAACTAGACTATGAAAAATCCATAAATTAGCTCATAGGCTAATCATCTCTTCAAAAGTCCTTCTTAATTGTTTCCTTGGAAATGTAAATGCAACCAGAAGAAAAAGTCCTCAAGCTCATGAAAGTGCTCTCTCTATAACTACATGAAAAAGATCTGAGGATTTAAGGAAACGATGAGTGCTCAGTAATAACCTCATCAAAGTGTGCCCTGTATACTAATGTCCTTGATTGTGATAGTCAGAGGAATAATAAAATTACACTGATGAAGATTTGCTCATTCAAGTGGTGCCTGCTTGAAGCTAATTCTCTGCATGGAGGTCAAATTCAAGCCACTATAAAACTAATAACTAGATAATGCAGCAGTTGGTTGGAAATCCTGACAATGTTTCTAAAATATATGGTTGATGCCTTTCTCTTGGTTTTCATAGATCTCTGGTTTTCCTGTTCAGATTGTAAATGAAGAGGATTTGGAGGAATGGAGCTCTAGTCTGCCAGATTTAATCCAGCATAAACCCCTGCTTCTGCAAGGAGATACCTAGTAAGTGGTCAGAGACCACTGTGAAACAAGCTGGTGGGACATTTGGGAGGATATTTCTTAGAAGATCATTGTCTCACAGGATTTTAGAAGGTCAGAGTATGATGAATCCCCCCACAGTAGACACCACTGAGATTAATGCATTCTGGTTTAATCACAGAATCACTAGGTTGGAAGAGATCTACAAGATCATCAAGTCCAACCTGTGCCCTAACACCTTGACTAAATCATGGCACCGAGTGCTACATCCAATCTTTTTTTAAACACATCCAGGGATGGTGACTCCACCACCTCCCTGGGCAGAGTATTCCAGTACTTATCTATATTTCCCTTCATATTTCCACATTTTACAGAATTTATACCATAACATTTAATCTCAGGAACACTGGCACAGAAGCTTTCTATTTTTGTTTGGATTTTCCTACATGACAGGCAGAAATTGAGCCCATTTTAAAAAAAGCAACATACCTTCTGTTATTTTGCTAATCATTTATATTCTTGGGTTCCCTCATCATTAAGGAACCTGTTGATTTTACTGAAGTATGAGTTCTTTCCACTCAATCAGCAAAGAACAATGTTTTAAATATATGTAATTTTTAATGTTTTCAGTCCTCTCTGGTGGAAAGACAAAACTGCAGTTCCTATTCCTCCGTGCCACCAAGACTGAGCTATTCCTAAAGAAGTCTTCTTCTATACAAGCGTTTGTAAGCATCTACCTCCTAACATCCCTAACCAAAACCTGACCTGAGAATTAGGCCACCCTGCCATTCTATCCAACATTATATCAAGATATTATATCAAATGTATCATATTACTTACCTCTTTTGTCAGACAAAAGAGAGCATGACTGCCCACTTAGATAGTCCTAACTACACCTTCCCAGAAAGTCTGGCAGCAGTGAAATGTCCAAGCTTCCCTATAGCATCTGAGGCTTCTAAGTCTCCTGAGCATGAAAAGAGCAAAATCCCATACTAGAAAGCACAATGGCACTTGATCTCCAAAGGGTTATTTATTGCCCACATAACAGAAGCATTTTCATTGTGCATTCCCCAAAAAAATTCCTTCCTTAGGGCTTCCGATGCCTTTGCTCAGCCAATTCGGAGGTCCTTGTGGATAATAAAACAAAACTACAGTGTAGCTCCTACCCATGAGTGCCTCTAGGATAGTAAAGCTAACCTCCCTAGGCACCTTTGCCATCCATCTCTCAAGAGGCTTTTAGGAATGTGGAGTCACATGTACTTTTCTGATTGATGGGAAAAGAGTAACAAGACAGCTAATAGTCCTCTGCATGCTTACAAAGAAAGTTTAATCTGTGCATCAGGAATTTCGTCCAGCCTTATTCCTCTCCTTTCCGCTAAAGGGTTGGCTTGAGGAAGCTTGGCTGTCGCCAGGGCACTTGGCACTCCTACGTTGGCTTCGCTGAGTCCGTCCTGCCCAGATGAGCTCCTCCAGCCCGGTCCAGCGCGGACCATGCCCCGGACCCACCGCCTCCACCGCCGGGGCTCCCGCTGCCAGCTCTGCGCTGCCACCATGTGTCAGACCCCGCTCCGCGCCCTCACCCGGCCCGCAGCGCCCACCCCCAAACCGGGACCGTTCCTGAAACCTCAGCCTCCTTCCAGTCAGGGCCCTGACCGCTGCTTGCAGAGGTTCTCCCTGGTATGAAGAGCACCCTCCCCCTCCTTCAGAGACCACACGCAGCAGCAGGGTGAAGAATGTCCCAGCCTGAGACAGCTCCTAACCCACTGACTGTGACAGTCATATGGGAGATGTGGCTCAGACCTCCTCTGGTAAAGAGATGGAGGTTGTATGTCCCACATTCTGGTTGTATGTCCCACACCACAGGAATACGTGGGTGAAACTTTCAGAGGGAAGTTCTGATTTCATATGTGTGCTCTGTCTTCTGACTCAGGTCCTAAGTGACAAAGAGGAGCAGGAGGAATTGTGGATCATGGAGGGGTGTAGGTATTTCTGTACTCAAAGCAAAGCAGAAGCAGAAATGAAGCAGACATGCCTAGAAGCAGTGATGTCAGGGACTGCCAGAATTTTGTTGGTAAAAGCCTGGTGCCTGGTAGCTTTATATACCTCCTAATTTATAGTGGATTAGTTTGTTTAATATCTGGGCTTGCTCTTCTCCAGGGCTGAGATTTCAAAGCTAAAGTTGTTCTGTGAATTCATCTTGACTATAATTAAATGGCTGGTGTACTAGGAGCACCATACCAACATCTGGGAGAGTCACATTCCAGTACCAGCTCCAAATAGTTGTGTTTTTTGTTTTTTTTAATGTGAAACAGAAGCCCACCATCCAGAGGCATTCATAATGATTCCCAAAGTCACAGCTGACATGGAGTTGCATGGATATCCCAGTGCTCCACCACCAGGCAAAAGCAGATCTGAGCCCTGGCTTCCCACATGCCGTAAGTGCTTCCCAGCATTCTCATCCTCTCAGACATCAGTGGATTTTTTTCATATGCTGTTTTCTGAATCAGACTGGACTATCACAGAGAAACAGGTAGAAGTACACCTACCTTGTGAGTCTCACTAATGAAGAAGCACACCATGGCCTTCTTTCTCCACAGAGTAATCCAGAAGTGCAAATGTAGAAGTAATGAAGCAACAGAGACATTCTTGGAAGAAATGGTAGTCCTCAGACACAAAAAATGAGAGAGATGTTTTGAGAGCTTAACTTGACAATTAGCCATTTAAATGTGCCTTTCAAGCTTATCTCCATGCTTCTAGATCATGAGGATCTTTGGTATCTTACCTACAGTACTGTACTTCTGTACTTCTACCTACAGTAGCTCAGCACCTTTCTACACTACCTGTGTTTGTTTAGTAGAAGAAATACTGATGCTGTTGTCTCCATATATCTCCCTTGCAAGGAATGGAGCTGAGTAGAAATGAGGTCATTAAAAACTGGTAAATAAGCTATTATGTCCATTAAATGTGTGGATATAAATGCATGTAGTCAGGCAGGACAATTAGGTTCAAGGCATCATCATATCCTATACTTCAGACACAGATATAATGCTGGATCCTGGCTGGAAAAGGTAACAAGATGAAATGGAAAGTGGTTTTTGGGTTGAGGGGTTCTATTCCCTAGCATATTACACAATTTCCCTATTTCCTGGGGCATTATAATTCACATGACAATCTTGCACACAGGTAAATACAGGGAGAATACTTTGTGCTATACTCCTTAGGAATTTAAAGGCATTTTTTCATAAGCATTAGATTTTGATCTGTGCTTCCTGTCAAAATGCAGTGGATTTGGAGCAACACTGGGATAAGCAGAGTGTTCAGAAATGCTCAACAACATATTCAGAGTTCTTAATGCGCTGCTCTTCTTCATAATGGGTAGAGGAGAGGAGGGAGAAGTAATAAAACTACGTTGTTATAATAACCCCTTTTTTATTTTTCCTCGGCTCCTAGAGATACCATCTTAATAGAAGGGCAGACCAACAAGAGTGCATGTGACATCTGGGTGAAAAGTTTCTTGCACTGTGGGATGGTAAGGAGCAGGCTAAGTTTTGAAAGCAGACTCTTTGACACAGGGTCTTGCATTTTGTCTTGCTGTCACGCTGTTACCACACCACATCACACTGTGTGACATAACCATGAAACCCTGTTGTAACCTGCCTTAGCATGTGTCACGGGAAGGCAGCCTGCTGCTTGGTGCTTGTTAGGGTGCTTCAGGAAAAAGGCAATCCTGCTACTTCCCCACATTCTGAAGTGTACCAGAAAGGAAGTGAAACATAAAGATCTGCTGTCCTCCTGCCCATCCACAATCAGCTCCAAGCAGACATCACTTGTCCCTCAGAACATTTCAGAAATTCCACAGTACATAGCAATATAATGCCGTTGAAATGGAGTAACGTCCCATGAAGAAAGAAGCTGCCTGTTGAAACCTACTATTTCATATTCAAGTAGGAGGTGTATGATAGAGCACACCACAGTAGTCCTAGCAGTGTTCATCAGGGAGGACAAATGAACTTTTTAGCGCTGACTCAAGGCATTTAAATATTGTCTTCCACAGAAGTCTGCTCCACTAATCCTCTTCACACCTTGCCCTCTTCACAGCAGGGCTATATCTGTTGGGAAGTGAAACCAAGTAACTACTCAGAACCTGAGAACTTTACCCTTTCATTTTTGCTACATTCCCCAGAAATTGCCAGTTGCCTCACTTTGTGGATGTCCCCACAGATGACATTTGAACAAGCACCCTCCTGATTTATCTTGTCCCCGGGGGATTTCCAACCCATGTGGACCTCTTCTGTGGATAATGAAATACATTGTCATACCTCAAATTAAACACATTAAACTAAATTACTGTCTCTCATGCTCTTTCTCACTTTGTAAACTAGTAAATATGTATCATTGTTCCTGACATCTTCAATACCACAGACTCACCTTTAAATTCAGAGAAATAAATTCTGTCCCACGGCTCAGTTAGGTTCTTTTTATATTCACTAAGCTGGTCTTTCACCTCTAGGTTCCAGCTCAGCCAAATGATGAGACATTCCCTTGCACATTATCATGAGGGTGGATTTCAACCAGCAAGAAAATTTTGCTTCTCCATTGAACAGAATTTAACTGTGAGCCATGTAGGTAAAGAGTCTAATTATTTCTCTTCTCAAAACCCCCCAAAAGAGCTTTTTTGTCCACATAAGGTATTGGGAAGAAAACATCATTCTGTGCAGTGTTATGTACAGATCTCTCTGGTACCCACTTATCCCACCAAAAACATCATAGTGCACAGGTGAGAGCATCTGTAACACACTCATTGCAGAAGAACAGAACAGTCACTTCTTTAAGTGCTTATAGTTTAGGGTGAAAAACTAGCACGAACAAGGTACAGGTCACATTCTCCTACCCAACCTGCATTGCAATGCACTGAGCTCCAACTCGCAGGGCCTTGTTCCTCCCTTCCCTTGCTGAATTTCCTCAGCAGACCGTACAGCATTACCATGACAGACCTGTTGGCAGCCTGCCTGGGTCTCTGCCTCCAGCAGCACACAGGGGCCATGCAAAGCCAACAAATCCCAGGGTCCTCTCATCAGGTGCTGAGAGTCCTTTAGTGCATCAAGGCAGGAATTTCACTGTCTGCTGGAGCAGCCCATTGTGATCTCAGTGCAAGTGGCATGGGGAGGAGAGCAGCTCACCCCCTGTGTGTGCAGCAGTGGCTGAAGTGAGTGGCCACGGGCACTGGGATTAGTTAGAACTGGGATGTGCAGCTCTCTCGGTGAGAGAGGCAGATTGGATTGCAGCACGGGTTACTGTTCATGTATTTGCAGGGAGAAAAGACAGTGTTAATATTTCCAGGGACAAATGGACATGACCACAGCCCCAGCTCTATAACCAGGCACCTTCAAGAGCCCCAGGATGCTGCAGTCATGGGCAGGTGAGAAGAATGAAGAAGATCAATGAAGAGGAATAAGAATGAAGAATGAGAGGGCAGTGAAGAAGGGGGGTGCTGTGGGCTGAGGCTTGGAGGGACCAGGACTGACGTTTTTGCTGGGCCAAAGGCCTGACAGTGGTGGAGGGGCTCTACAGTCGACATCCTTCTTAGCTTTGAGGCTGCAGTATGGGCCAGATGCTGCTGCCACCATGGCCACAGACGTGAGGCAAGGCTGGGATGGTGGCTGGCACTTGGCCCACGGACTTGACTCCAGGGCCCTGTGCTGGAGGCACGTGTGGGATGCTCACACAGCCACTGCGGCCAAGCAGCTATCTTCCCTCAGGAGCAGACCGGGACCAACATCTGCAGAAAACAAAATCTCCAGCTGCTGGCAGAAGGCCTGCCCCCCTTGCATTGGGATCTTGTTGGATCTCCTCAGAGAAAATGGCTCAGTGCCTTGGTCAGACAACAAAGGGCAAGTGCAGGTGACTCAGGCCGTGCCAGACACCTCTCCCTCACCAGCAGTGCCCGCCCCGTGCTGCAGCAGCCCCCACTCACCCCAGCCATGGGCACCACTGCACTCCGTGCCACAGGGACCCCCTAACAACATTTTTAAGGTTTTAGTGGCAATAAACCATCCCAGCTCCAGCATAAAACCTTCTCAGTTCTTACAGGAGCTTCTCAATGCCACAGATTCCCACCTATCCCAGAAGTGCCAGGTTTAATGCAGCCCGTCCCAGCCCTGTTTTACTCCCTAGACTGTGGTTTCAATGCACAGTTTTGGTGAATGAAATGGGAGCAGATTTCTTTTAATTATGCTGCTCACTTTTGCAAATCCCCAGTCCCTACAGGGTCCAGACTGCTATAATTATTATTAGGTAGGATAAGATAAAGGATAGATGGCTAGATAATTTATTAGGGATCCAAGAAGGAATGCACCCTGAATGTTGAGGCACATGACAGTTAAAGGTTTATCGTTTCTCACATCTTCACCATCTTTAGTATTTTGAAGATTCGTTAGAGCAGCAATTGCATCAAGCTTGTTCACTGGGCATTTGAGATGCTCATCTCTAAAAGCACTGAAACAACATTCATGTTTTTCCATCCTATTTCTCAGCAGCCTTTATATACCAATTGCCCAGCTTTCAGAGGCAGTAAGGCATAGAGGAAAGGATTGCAGAGAAGGTTTACAACCTTCGTTTTCAAGGAAATTAAAAATCCCAGTGTTTCTTCAAACTTACAGAAATTAAAATTATTCAAGAAAACGTGCAGATGATTGAAGGGGAGCAGGAGTCTCACAGCTAGAGAAATTTTACTGACTCATATCAGACACTACATCAATACATATCAATGCTCAGAGAGTCACAGATTTCCAGCCCTCTAACCCACAAGCCCATGTTTTGTTCACTGTATGTCCACTGCTTTGAGACTAGTACAGTTACATATTATAGTAAACAGACATATGTACCTTTATTACATTGTTGTTATCATATTTCTATCTCATACATAGATTTATAGTATTTTGTGTTCCCTATGGGTATGCTTGTTCTTCTTAAAAGCAGAATATTTTGCTACATTGCTATACAGTGTTTTTACAAATAGAAACATTATTAGTAATAGAGTATCCTATTCCAATTTACATTCAAGCGTCTTATGCTTCTGGCTGAAAAAGCATGCTTGCAGTGACTTCACAACCTCCTAAACTCTAAATACAGCTATGCATCCTCTGTGAAAATGTAAAAACAATTTGTTATGATTCATGGGTAACTCTCTGTTAATCCTAATAATAGGGTTAGGAGAAGCAATTTGCAACCTACTTTAACTTTTAGATTTAAGGATCTTAAAAGTGTGTCCTTCTGCTGCTCTTCAGCACAAGGGCAAATGGATGGTGAAAGAGGAGTAGCACACTTGACCATTCAAAGCCAGAAGTGCCAGATGAAAACAGGAAACCAATCCAGTCTAAGAGCAGCAGCAAACTGTAAATATTCATCTCATTGGAAACAGGTTCTCAATCTGCAGTGTTCTGAGCATACACCCTGATGCTTCACCAATGCCTGGAGGAGGACAGCAAAGCTATAAAACCAACTGCAAGCAATCTCATCTTCCAAGCTGTGGTCTGGCAGTCATATAAACGGCTCAAGAATGACATTCCTTTGTCCTTTGCCACTGAGTCACTGATTCCCACATTTTAGCTGGGGAATGGAGACACAGTCTCTTCTGACCCTGTGTTTTGTGACTCCTTGACCCCATTAATGCCTGCACAACCCTTACAGTAATAGAGAAGGGACCAAGCATAGCCTTTGCATGACAGTGAGTCTCTCATCCGTCCCTGTATCTGTGTGTCCCAGCTAATGTCATTTCTGCTTCCCAGTCCCCATCATTTACTAGCCTCATGCCTGCTTCTTGCTGCATGAGCGAGACTCCCTGGCTGGAGTCCGTCTCCGTAGTGCACTGCAGTCATCAAATTGCCGTGATGCATCCTGTCCATGCAGACAGCACGGAGACTACAGCACAGTAAGTAAGGGTAATGTAATGTGGCCACGGGGCCAAGAGGCACGAGAGGAGCTGGGACTGGAAGCGCAGGAAGCCTTCTCCATGAGGCATTAGAGATACTCATGCAGCCACACTGATTAATGCTGCCTCTCCCAAAATGAAATACGCCATCTCAAGGTCAGCACATGAATGAAGAAGCACACCATGCTAAAACTCCCAGCTTGCTCATATTGAAAGAAAGAAAAAAGGAGTACAGAGTGGAGGAAAGCAAGCAGTAATAGGAATGAAGATTATAGAGGGACTTAATAGGGATTATTGCCTGTCATATAGTAAAGAGGGTAGCTTTTTCTCTCCCTTTTCCTCTTTTAATTATTTCTAAAGAAACAACCTAGGCTGATGATTCTGCAGATGGGCACTGAACAATGAGCCACTCTCAGTTCAGGAAGAAGTTCCCATAACAGTTGGCAAGGCATGCAGATGGAGAAAGTTCAAAAGCCTCCACTGGAAAATTGGACAAAGTGTACATGGCGTACAGAAGTTGCCTCAAACAGGGACCTCTAAGGGTTTTAGCTGACCTTGAAGGCAAGTGGAAGGTGCTTAAATAATTCACAGAAGATGAAGGAAGGGAGCAATACAGCACGTGGGGATTTGAACAGGTTTTTGCTTCTAGACTCCTAGCAGGGATATTTTTAATAGTCTGTGGGGGTGAGGTTTTTGCAGGAAGTCCAAGGAGGCTACAGGAACTGGTAATTGCTTGCAGGAGATTTGCTTCAGTGAATGCTGTGGTTTCATTACACCTCTGTGGAATCAGGCCCCATCATGTTTGTGAGTGACACCAGCTCACGGCGCTGTCTAAAGGCAGTGGTTATTATTAGCATCCATGCACCATGGATATACAAGCTTTAACCACTCAGGCCCAGCCTTTGGGAAGAAACAGCCTGTGTTTAGCTGTGTACATTTGCAATGATTCATGAGATTGTCTGCAATCGCTGTAAAAATAGCAGTTACGCAACTCAGGAGCTACTACTGAAATCCTGACATTATTGGGTCTTCCCCTCTTAGTCACACTCATTTCAATTAATTTCCATGCCGCCAAGAGAACTTCATGCACAAAAGGCATAAACCTGAAAGAGGAACCGGGGGAGTTAGGAAATGCAGCAAAAGGGGATGATCATTTCTTTGCAATTGTGATGAGGAAAGATTGCAGCTGTTATTCCCCTGTAGAAGTGAAATGTGCAAACTCAACAAAAAAAAGGGAGACAAATCTGTAGAGAGTGTTTTTTTCCTTTTTTTTTTCTTTTTTGACAAAACTGATGTTTTTCTTTACTTTTAAGCTGAGTAGCTAAGGCAAGGCTAGGAGGTATAAAGGAACCTGTGTTTTTCCATCCATTCTTTTCCACTCAGCACCTACTAGTGCTGTCCAATCCCTTCTCCACTTCTACCTGGGCCCACTTCTGCACTTTTTGCTGCATTCACAACCTAGAGTGTGCCACCTCAGCACAGTGGATCACTTGAAGGATGGCTCAGAGCACACATAAACACATTAGGTTTAGCCCAGTCACACATAAGGAACCTGCCAGACCTCATCCACTGAGCTGTCGTTCACACGTGGGGTGCTTGTCCCCCACACCTTGGGGATTTTCCCAGCCCAGACCTTATGTGTCCACCACAAGACCACAAACAGATAGAGAAGAGACAAGGGCTCCTTAGAGTATTCATGGCTACTCTTAAAAATCTTTCAAAGTAGAACCTGTAGGGCCTGATGATGAGCCCCTTTCCTATACTGGCAAAATAACTACAACTGCTGATAGATCCCTTAAACCCATGGGTAGTTGGTGCAGGAGCCGCTCCCTACTGTGAAGAGCACACGGTAGCCCACAGGCCCAGGCCGTCAGGACAAGGGCACCTTTGGCACAAGAACTCTGTGAGTTCCTGTTCACTCCTGTATTAACTGAAGCCTGTGCTGTTACGTGTGCACAGAATTACACTGGTGTGGAAGTTCAGCCTCAGCACTGCAGACTGGACCGGATTTGTTCCTGGTTTCTTTTACAAAACATCTGAAATCCAGCTGGAAATTACAGAGCTTTGTGCATTTGGCCCACTGGAAAACAAGGTTTATGGACTGCACTCTCTCAAAATGCCTATTTGGCTGACTCTGGAGTAGAATATCATTTGTGTGTGAAGGAGGCCTAGATCAAGGCCTTCAGAAAGTTCTTGCCGGAAAGTTTGTCATGGACAGTGGAGGAAACCCAAATGACAAACTGCTTTATGGAAACCAAATCTCAGGGAGTACTCCTCAACTCCACAATCACAGCAAGGTAGGTGTGCAAAATAGAATTGAAAAAGAAGCAGATGTACCTGGGCCAATTCATACAATAAAATGTGGTGCATAAGCCAAATTTGGGTCCCTTATCACAGTAGGTGAGAACAGTCTAATGTCTGCTTGACTGTCACTGAGTCAAGTAGTGTAGTAGTGCTGAGACTTCCAGATCATTTCTTCACTTTCTTACTGTGGGATTTCTCCCAATTCTTCATCTTGGCATGTAAATGGGATTCCATAACTCAAGGTACCCAACCCTAGCAAAAGCAGTGTTGGCTTCCAAACAGGTTAAATAAAACTTATACCTCACCAAGCAAAAACTTTACTCTTCAGGGCTAAATCATAGAGGATGCAAAGAAACATCTGGGGGTTTTAGAAAAATAAGAACATAGCAATCTAGCACATATACACAAGACACTGAAAGATCCTTTAGCTGTACCCTGAGGTCTCCAACCTCTTAGACCTGCAGGTGTTACGAAAAGGAGCTTTTAAACAGAGAGACACAGTCAAGACAGAGGTCTGACTTGAAATGCAAACACGGAAAGATTCTTAGGGCCATCACATCAGGCTGGGTACCTTTTATATGAACAGTGTTTCAAAAAAATTTACAAGATAAATCACAGCTTCTCAGAATGCTTGATTAGACAGCAGTGTAAAAAGCATAGCCCCCGAAACCTGCTCAAACAATGAGCAACAGCAGAGATGTGAAAGAGGTAGATGGAACATGGAGAAAAAAGCTCTTCTCTAGTGTTTCCTGTCCTTTCTAGCAGTGTGATGCTAGTTAAGACATTGGTGTAATCTAGGTCCAAAAATGCTTATTTACAAAATGCTCTCCACAAAGACAAGAGGTGTAGCAGGTTGTAACAATGTCTCTAATGGTCTCTAACGCAAACAAAGGTGGTGATTTGCATATAGACAGCTTTCTACTGGAAAATTGCTCTTTTTTTTGTAGAGCAGAGAGCAGCCTTCCATTGGTGATTAATGCTCTGTGTCATGTAGTCAGCCAGCACTCAATGCAGTGGTGCCATACACACCATTCAGATGTGGCACAACCATTCAGAGGCCATATTTTTCAGTCCCACAACTGGACTTCTGCAAGCAAGGACCCCGTTGGAAAAAAAAAAAAAAAAGGCTCAGGATTGCAGAAGAAAAAGAGAAGACCATGAAGAAGAAGAACAGGAAGGATGACAGGGAACGATACAGATTAGGAAACATCTGGACAGTTTAGTGTGAAAATATTCCCTCATGTGAGACAAAGTAACAAAAACGGGTAAATCTCATTTGTGCTCCACCTGATTCTCTGTGTAACAGCCTGACTGAGCTCTCTCTTGTCCAGAGTACAATCATGGACACCTAGTTCATGGCAATCAAAAAGCCAAAAGTATCCAGAAATAACCAAAACCTGAAGTGGCAGAAGAAAGTATAAGACACTGGATTTTCTCTGCACACAGGTAAGCTTAGGTGAGGAGCAGACATTCACTGAAGCATCCATTGCCCCACATGTAGGGACTCATCTGAATGCCAAATACTTCCTTTCCAGTCTGCTCCCAAGAAGGGAGTTCCCACTGATTCAATACTCAGAAGCAAGCATGGAATTTCCATGCGGTTTGGGTCCTCATTGCACGAGCTTCTTGCTTGAAAACTCATTGCCAGAAAGCTTTCTCCTGAAATCCATCTTCATATTCCCTTTCTCTGTCTTCTGTCTTCCCATGCTGCATATTTTCCTTTGGTCAGAGGAGCCAAAAAACTGTGTTTGCCCACCAGCCATTTTAGCTTTCCTTTAGAGCTGCAGTTATCACTCTCACCAAGCAGCACAGGCATGGGGAACTCAGGGCAGTGGGAAAGAGAGCTGAGGTGTTCATGGCACAGCTGTGAGCAGAACCACACAGTACTGGAGAGCCTTAATGAAATACATTGGCACCAGTATAAACCATTGTCTCTCTGATTACAAAATGGCTGTGTTGAAATGACTGCCAGACCCTGCTAAAACACCAAGCTCTTATATACCACTTGTCAGCCATCATTTTCAAAGTGCTTTCAGAGGGTGGGAAATGATTTATGCAAGGTCACTGAATAGAAGCAAAATTAAACCCCTCTGTGTCTGAGCCATCTGCCAACATCCTAACCACTGAGCTACTCCAGGAGACCCTGGTTCTTTGTCACGTTAGCCATCTACAGCACAGGATATAGCAACAGCTACAGCTATACAGCTGGAATATCCCAGAGTTATCAGGACAGATTAGTGGTGCAGCTCTGAAGCACTATATGTGAGAAACAGACCTTCTTTTCAAATGCAGCAAAGTAATGCAAATCACAGCATATTTTTTCTCTGAAATCTGTAGGACAGAGGTTCTCAGTGAGGCCACACTAGTATCACATTTACGCTTAAAGTCATCAAAGCAGGAAACAAATAATTTGTGAGATAGAGAAAAAACTGCAAACTACTGTTCCATGTGGTTAATGATCCTTCTATGACCTTTCAGTTTTGCACCTTATTTTTTATTTAAACTATTTATTTTGAGCCATAGAGTTTTATACGAAGCATACACTTGTATCCCTTTTCTTAAAGCATTTCAAGATTAAAGTGAGATGTTTTGGTTAGGAAGTTAGAGGAAGAGTTTCTCTAGGAAGAGTTTCTCTAGAGGAAGAGGAAATGTTTTTCTCTAAGCAGTTTTACAGAGCTAAGCAGGGATTCTGCACAGTAAGGCAGAAATGAAGCTGGGGAATAAGGCTGAAGTTTTGGGCTCACCAAGTAACGTCAGGTTAGCCATATCATCACTCAGCTTTTGGTACGTTGCTGGGCTGGGGAAATGGTTATCTCAGCTCCCTGTACTGTGAATGGAAAGTGGTAACAATGAGGAATTACAACGTAAACTCAGAGGCAGAGCTATGGAGAACTTAGGGTAATATGTCTATCAACTATAGGACCAGTCACTACTAAAGCTGGGCAGCATGACTTCACCCCTCTTGAGTACCTCCATTTGTTTGACAGAAGAATTGGAACCATAAAATAATTATCAAAATACCAAAAGGTATTTTCTAAGAGGAATAGACCGAAAGACTGA
>WAAG01022997.1:0-24952 GCA_013390105.1 Tichodroma muraria
TACATATTTGCTGTCAAAGTGTATGATAAAATTAAGTAAATTAGACATCATAATAGCATTGGGAATGTTCTCTTTGCCAGAGCAGAGCAAACACATGGAAACCAAGGAAAAGCAGAGAGCAACCACTCTCTTGTGACTTCAAGCCCATGTGCTGCCTTTTGCCTCACCAAAGGGACTGGGGGTAACCTGCAGTGACAAGAAGGCATTGGAGACATGGAAGTCAGGAGAAGAGGTGCTGGTGTGATGGTCGGTTTGGGAAACCCCCTTTTCTGCCCTTTTCACAAAGCGTTTACAAGCTTGTCTTCTTTGGTTTCCAATACCCAAATTGGTTATTAAATATTTTCAGTTCTGAAAACCAAGTCTGTTTTGGCCATGACAATAATGAGGGATTTCCCTGTCTTTTGACCAATGAGTTTACTCCCTCATCCCCTTTTCACTCACCCTGCTGCGGGTGTTGGTGCAGGCAGGTCCAACCCATCACGACAGCATAGCTAGAGACTGACTCTTTTAAGAGTAGGAGTGTCTAGGATGCCTTTAACTCAACGGTTTCTTATCTCCATCCTATGGGATAGAGGTATAAGCATGGCAGTGCATCATCCATCAGCTGTTTGTCAGCAGTGTCACAACTGTGAAAAGGAAGCTGGCAGGCAAAGCTGAGCTGTATGTAATGCAGGTACTGCTTGCTCCAAACAGTTCAGTGCCTAAGCAGAGATGCCTGCTCTGCCTAAGCAAAGAACAGCCCAAAGTCTGTCCATTCTTTTAGGGCTGTTTAATCATAAAAACAAGCTACAAAGTACCACAGAGAAAAAAATAAAACCATATGAAAATGCTTAGTGTGTTTGAGTAGCTTATATTTCTGTGATGATGCAAGCCCCAGTCTGGGTGTTTTGACCCAGTCAAACTACCGTAACCCACTAATCTGGAACGGGTCTGAGAACCATCTCCTTGGAAGAGAGCAGCTCACAGTCTGCCTTTATCACTAAATACTCCAGAAGATGAAGATAAGGAATAATTTGTGTGAACCTGCCTCAGATACAAAATATGGGGATATACAGCGTCTACCCACAGTGTCCTATCCTAAGCAATACTACAACTAAGCATCAGTTACTGATGCTTGAGGAATTTAAAAGTGCCTGTTTTCAAGTATTTAAATATACAATTCCCTGCTGATTTTCATGAAGCACAAGTAGCCTTATGCTCTAGGAATGAAAACCAGCCCAACTGCAGGAGGATTTCAGCAATAACAGCTATGAAAAGGATAACTCCCTCCTTCCTCCCCATTACAGTACACAAATGGCAGCTGAGTAAGTAATATTTGAGAATTGCTTCCACCAACATCCTGCGGCCCAGACTGAGTTACTTTGGAGGTGTTTCTGTCCTAATTTCATGTTTTACCTCTTGTTCTACCCCAGGTTTGCAGAATGACTTGGGCCACCTTGTCTCTTTCTCATCTCACTTTACAGATGAAGAAAAGCACTCTTGTGAAGTACTAATGTTTGTAAATCTTATGACAGGATGATCAAAAAAGTATTCTAAGTACTAGCTGAGGGAAGGAATATAAGGAAGCAAAGAAAGGAGAGCAGAAAAACAAGCAAGGGTAGAAGCAGCATCACAGAGCTGGAGGAATGCTTTTCGCCAGCTGTTCCCCATTATTTCCTTTGTGCATGCTTCACAACAACATGTCCCTCTACCAATAAAGGAGTTCTGTCTTCCTAAACAACAAACAATTAACTTAGCTACCCTGAAATAAGTCTTTGGGCAAGAATGCTTATGGTCCTGCATCACTGTTTCCTCCGGCCGCCCAGTCCGCAGCCCCTCTGCTTGCGTGCAGGCCAAGTTTTGACAGATGTCAGATGCACATGTGCACGTATTTTATAACCACCACATATTGGATCGTACTACAGAAAGAACAGAGGAGCTGTTTATGTATTATTAAGCCATTCAAAAGTGAGAAAACCCAATTCTAAGATCTCACAAGAAAAGGATTTAAGTGAGAGCCACAAATGTTAAATTAGCAAGGTGACTTTTCCAAGTCTTTGAGCTTTGGTGCAAGGGATCAGATAACTTGTCTGATTCTGCTGCTACCAGCTTCATCCAGAAAAATGATATAATTCCCTAACTCTCAATATTTGTGTCTCTTGTCTGTACCCATCTCTGTAATATGCATGCAGTCCCTGGGAAAGGAAGAGTTCTGTTCTAGTATGGAAAATCAGGCATTTACAGTAAGCTACTTTAAATCATGTAACTATTATTAATGTTAGCCTGTTTTCTACTTCATTGGTCATGGACAGAAGTCTGTAGACATGCTCTAGTGTTTAGTTCAACTCAGCACATTTTATGTGAATGGAAAATCCATTCACAGGATTTTCCTCAAAATTTCATGGATTTGGAACAAAGAAGGAAAGTCTCTCCTGTCCCCTCAGTTTTCTGAGCCTCAACATGCCACTCTAACTTGTGAGGTCAAGTTGCCTCTGAACATCCCACTTTGCTTGCTGTGAACAGATACACATACTGTGCTGCCAGGGCTTGTCTTGTGCCACATCTTTCCCTTCTCAAAAGAATTTAAATAATCTACTATCCAGCTTCCTTTTTTTTAAACCATGCCTGTTCCTGGCCTACCAGTTTTACTGCCTTTTCTATTTGTTCAGTTTGTCTTACGTAGGTGTGCCCCTTCCTGCCCATCTTCCCAAGTACTTTGCATGATCCTGCATAATCATGATTTTGACATTTCTACTTTTCCATTAGCTGTACCAAACATTTTTAGAACTTGCATATCTTGGAGCAGTCCTTCTGGTAAATTGTTTTAATTGAAGTAGGTGGTTCTTCACCATTTTGCCCCATAACTGAACTTCAGGCACTTTTTCCAAGATGGACCTGTCATACATCTATTTAGACAGAGTATAATTTTCTCTAACAGCCTGGAAAATGTCATGAGACTGCTGACAATATGTTGGGATCTAGTGGGATGTGATCCTTGCCAAAAGCAAACTGAAAGCCAGAGAAAGGTTAAATGCTCAACCTGGAGCACAGTGAGTTAACATGACCCCACATCCTTGTGAGAGAATTTGTTGCAGGACTTTCAGACATCTGATGTGGGCCCTGGAGAATCAGAACAATAAGTGAGTGAGCACAGTTATGCTGGGGAAGACAGGAGGATCTGCTAATACCTGGTGAGCAATCCCAAACCTGATCCTCTTGACTCAGCCAATCAGCTGCTAATAAGAAAACAGAGCACCTTTGTTACTGTCACTGTCTACCCACAGTGTCTATCTAATGCACATTGGTCCCTGTCCCAGGCACCAGTCTGATATTCAGAGCAGTGTCCCCACTCAGCATACCAATGTCCCCATGTCTCTTTGAAGGAGAAGGGCCATGCTGTGCTCTCGCAGCTGGGGATAGAGTTACAATGAACTCTTGTCTTCAGCCTTGCTGACACTGGGGCTGATTTTCCTTCAGACGAAAAGAGTTGGAATGCCTTCACATATGCAGCCTTCAGAGAAGGAAGGCTAAAGTGAGCTCAGAAACTCTTTCTAGAATGGGAAAACCCATTTTATTGCCAAACCGCAAAGTGAAAGAACTGACTGATGTGATTGCTCTGGGTGCAAGCCTCCAGCACTGTGGGGCTCTGTCCTACTTGTCCTCTACCTCTAAGGTAGTGGGAACTTAAGGCATCTGTGAGCAGAGATGATGACCAGGCAGCTCAGCTTTTCTACACAGCCCAGTGAAGGTGGCATAGGCAGGGTGTGATTGTTTCAGTCCATCTAGCAACGGATGGTGATAGAAGGCAACACTCAGCGCTGCAGATTGTAGCATCTACAAGGCCTGTAGTCTGTTGGTGTCTCTTCACTGAGAGCTTTACCCATGCCCTAGTACCTTCACCATGGTGCTGGTCAAGCTCAGGAGTGAAGAAGTTAGCAGGAATGAGGATCTCCCTGGGCCTGCCTGTCTTCAGAGAGACTGAGTGAGGAAAAGTTACCGTTGCCTGGGGTAGCAAGTTAAGGGGCATCCATTTACTGCTTTTTCTTTTTACTGCTTTTCTTTCACAGGTATAAAGATGTAGTCCTCTCCACTGGAGGAGGAACATTTTGCCTGTGGGTGACAGACACACAGCCTGCCTTCTGCTCTTGCAGTGCTTCAGCACATGTTATACAGTCATTCACATCAGACCAAGCCCTGAAAAACATCTGGCCCTCACAGCAGACCTTGCTGCAAGGTGAATGAGCTCAAAATGCCTCCAGCTAGAAAGAGGGAAACCTGCTATGCAAGAGTAGGAAATGGAGTCCTGAAACTATGTCTAGAGGAAAGGCCCACCTGTTCTGCAGAACATCTTTTCCTGCCCTCCTGAAAAAGAGACTCTGAACTGCTGCCAGAGTTAGAAGTACAGTCAAGAGGAACTTATAAAATAAATTCTTCATTCCTTAAAACTGAATATTAGTTTCAACTCCGTGATCCCAGCTTTGCACATTCACAGATTCACAGTGTGCCCTCATTTCTTACTTTCTGGAATGTCACAGAAGTTGTAGGTATTACACCGTGCACACTGAGAGCTTAGTGACAGGCGACGTGGCTCTTATTATCCTTGATGAAATGACAACACAGCTGCTTCCTGTGTATGACAAATGGACTTCTTTCAGTCAGGGGTGGGGTTAAAAGAGGTGATTTGGAGATATTGGACAACTGCACGAACTTTGCAACATCTGGGTAAAGTCAAGCAATTCAGCTGGATTTGGCTAAGGAGAAGGGCTGTGCAGCTTGAGTGTTGCAGGAGGGGTATCTCTGCCTTCTGCAGGGTGGTCGAGCCTAGACTAGTTCAGCAAGCTCCTGTATCCCTGCAAGGTTTTCCTTTCACTCACTAAGTGCCAGATATGTTTACAAGATTGAAACAATTCAGTATCCTATCCTCCCTCACAAGGGGAACTGCATGTCTATTTTGCCATGTACACATACCCGTTTACAAAAGGGAGGTATTTAGAGTCAAGTCAGTGACAGAACCTGGATTTAATTAAGACGTCAGTGCAATGAATCAAGCCAAAAGAAAGAATTGCCAGAAAATACAAATCTTTCCTCCCACTCGCCCTCAGCAAGAGGTTGCAATCTGTGGACTTACCGTGGCAGCCCCAGCCACATAACCCAGGACGGCGACCATTCGCTGCTCTCGGAGGTCACCTGTGTGTCCTCAGGGGTTGGTAGGTGACCCCGCTCCTCCTGGGCTTCACATGCTCTCATCTCCAGGGCTTTGAGCACCACTGAGGAGTTGGTGTTCTTCAGCAGGGCAACAGCCTCACTCCGGCTGACTCCCGTCAGATCAATGCCGTTCACATTCAGGAGGATGTCCCCTGAGACCAATAAAACAGATGATAAAAAACCTTGCAAGTGTTTCCAGGATCCCTTCCCCACCTCCACAAAGAAGTGAGTCAAATCCATGGCCAAAAACTGTCTGCCTGACGAGGCTTTTTGTTAATCCTATCGTTTAATGTGGCTGTGAAGCATATGCTAGTAAACATGCTACAGGCATGAGGGAAGGGTCCAGACTCCTGTACACAGAAACTTTGCGTGGCTGGACAGAGGATTTGTCCTGGTTTCTTTCCACATCATGTCCTGCATGTGGAGCTGAACAAACATCCAGGGTTCTGCTGTACCAACAAGCTTTGGTTCCCATGCCTAGTACTGGTCCAGGTCTCTGGAGTCCACTTAGAACTAACAATATTTGTACTCAACCTGAGCTTGAAACCCAACATCTCGATGTTTCTCCTCCCAGCTCTCCCTTAGCTGAGGACTGCCACTCCAACTGGCTCTTCCTAGTTTGCTTTGTGGAATAGCATGTTATTATTTTTAGATTAATACCTGTTTGAATGGCTGCAAGCCAAACCATCTTTCTGTATGCCTTATTTATAATATAGGCACAGCAGCTTCAGAGAAAAACGCAAAGATGACCTCAATTACTACAGGAAGAACAATAAAGGCAAAACTAATGTCATGTGAGCAGCCACAGTGTCAAGTGCTCTGTTACCCTTCATAGCAGGCTCTCATGCCAGGCCTTTCCCGGGTGCCCTCTGTGTTTGGCCTGGATGTTTCTCCAGGCAGGGATGTATCACTGGCAGTGCAGGCACTGCAGTATGAACATTAGGCTCTTGTGGTCTGTCCCCAGTGAGAAGGACAACAGCCTAAGAGCTGCTCTAAATCAGAGGCCTATGGCACTATTATAACATCACAAATTCATTTGTTTCTAATTTTATCAAATTAACTGGGCTGAGTTTTCCATGCTGCCTCATGATGAATATTTTTTGGAAAGCGTATCCCACTGAGAGGCAGTCATTTCCCAGCAGGAGGAAAGGGGACACCTGCTGTTTTGCTCCTGCTGTAGTGTTCTTATACAGGTTTCATTGAGCAGACACAAGGAGGAAGTTCCATTTGTGCCAGTGCTGGGCACTGAGACTCTGGCTTGTGGGGTCTAGTCTGACTGGGTTGCAGCTATTCTACCCCATTTTTGAGTGCCTTCACTTCCCTCAAACTCAGGATTTCCCTCCAGCTTCAAGGCAGTGACTGGTCTGAAGGAGAACATAGGGGATGAAGGGTAAGTGAGCTGTGCCATTGCTGGATACAGGCTCATGAGGGACTTGGCTCTTGAAGATGTAACATCCTAAAACCTGAGAGTTTTGTCTTTCCTCTGCTGCCCAGCTATTCTCGCTAAACCAACTGATAAAATATGTCCCTCATCATGCTCTAAAAGCTTATTCACACAGAAGGGGAGAAAGTATTATCTTTATCATTCTGTTACATCAGTAGCGAAATGGGGTTAGGAAGCCAATGTTTCCAAACATGATGTTGAGCACAAAGCACTAATGTGGCTTCATATATAATGGAAATTTTGCTCCTGTATATTTAGTTTAAATTAATGAATGCAATGACAAATAAGCACAAAAAATTACTTGAAAAACACATGAAGGTTGCACAATGATTATATCAGGAGTTAGGAGATGGTGATGCAAGCTAATTTTCCTGCGAAAAGCTATTTATCTTTTTTTTCCTACCAGAATATTCCTACATCCTACTTCACAGAGACGATTACTGCCGCATATTATGCCTTTTCCGGTAGCTGTCTTGAGAACCTCTAATCCGACACATCCCAAAATCTATAGGACTGCTGAAGATGACAGAGTGTGAAGCTCTTTCACTATCCCTTGGTTTTCAAAAGAAGCTCTTGACTTAAAGCAGGTTTTACCTGTTTTTATCCTGCTGTCTCTGCTGATCACTCCTCCAGGTTCCACACTTATCACATAGATAGGCAAATCCCATTCCCGGTTAGATGCTCCGCCTGCCACAGTCATTCCCAGTGATTCTGTGTGATCTTTCCGGACAGCCACCACCTTCTCGTGACAGGTGACAGTGTGAAGGGTGCTCTGTGATGGAGAAAACAGCTACAACTAACACAGTTTGTGGGCATGGCGACCTCCCTGACAGCTTTGGCATTTTCTATCAAAACAAATATTCATGGAAGTAACACCAAGACACTTCCCAGCCACCTGGCCTGATGGCAGGCAGGACTCCCTCGGGGCTTAAGCATCTGCAGTCAGAGCTACCACCAAGATAACTGTGCTTTAGTAGTTAAAGTCAGGCACTGCTCCCACCAAAACCAGAGTTGTTTTAGTGCTAAGGCTAATAGAATCAGGTCCTTGAAATGTAAAGAAGGAATTTGATTTTAAAAGAAAAAGAAGTTCTTGATAATAATATCACTAGTGGTCATCATATCTGTGACAAACAGGTTGTGCTTCTTATCTTGCTGCTTGCAGTCTGAGCATCATCTGTATAGTTAGTGAGAAATAGTCCTCCTGGGTCTGAGGAATTAAACCATTGGGGACATATTACAAGAGACGTATTTCATTTGATTTTCCAGATATCAGTGTTTCTGTGTAAGTTATGGGTGGAAATACACTCGAAGAACAAGTGTTTCTTTTCAGGAAAAGAAGGACATCTACAGTGAAGAGCCAGCAGTTTCCAGGGTGCTCTTAGCACTTATACTTGAAAGGTCACTTCAGGACAGTCATCCTTACATGTCTGCCCCTGAACAGGGAAAGTTAAATACACACAGCTGGTCATGCCTTAACTAGTGCATGACTGAGGGTGAAGCAAACCCACAAGTGCTCTCAGGATGGAGAGCCACTGCAATGCAAGCTCCAACAAAACCTGTGAACTGAATGTCATGTTTACCATGCACTCAGTTCTTACAGAAGACCTTGAAAGGCAAATGAAATCTGGATTTAAATGTTAATTCCTTTGCTTTCCTTAAGTATTCCATAAGCAGTGCTCCTGACAATCCCAGCCCCTCTTGCAGAACAGCATCATCCACTCCAGGCTCATATATAATAGCACACTTCTAAATACATTTCAAACACATATTTAAAAGCCTCTTCTCATTCACAAATGTGACCTCACATTTGTAATGTGTAAAATTAATCCATAAAACTCATTTAATGTCACATTAATCTCTTCTTACAAATCTGACATCTCACAAAGACATTTTATGTTGGCTCCTGGGCCAGCAGCACAGAAAGTGGAGCAGATGAATCCACGATGTCTCCCTAAGTGACGATGGGACAAAGGAAGATTAAGGCAAGATTTTTTTTATGGGAGTAGAGTAGCTTATGTCTTTGATTTGTGGTTTTTTTTAAAAGGTGTGTTTGGTGGAACTAACTCCACATCAAGATTTCTGTGCTGCAATGTTAACAGCAAAACACAAGACCTTCTAGAAGCTTAGCAAAGGATTTCTCTGTGTCTGAGCAGATAAACAGTAGCTGCCACAGAGCTCCAGAACCAAAAAGGCGAAGAGCTTGATGTTAAGAGGAATTCTCTCAGTCTCTGGGAGAAAACCAATTATAGACCTGGTCCATGCAGAACACAAGCACTATGTTAGAGTAATTTGGCTTAGGGCTTGCAAACAAATCTAAAAAAAAATTTTGAAGATTTTAAAACCTTCAGAAAATGTTCCATTCCAGATAAATTCTACGTTCTGAGCCAGATAATTTTAGCTTCTCATCTTTGTCTTTAAGGTGTAAATATTTTAAACATAGTAGTTCTATCTTTATGCAAATTCAACTTAATGTTTCATTCACGTATTGCAAAAATATCCTTTTTCCCTTGAAAAGGAATGGCTTTCCATCAGGAAAAGGCCACTTCCTGAAACACATGGGATAGGAGCACTACTAATTTTCACAAGATAGCAATGTGAAATTTTGTAGCAAAACATGAAATTGGGATTCTATTTGTGAGAGATTCTATTGGGCTCTGAGTGAGAGAGCAGTCCTGTTACCTATGCAGCATACATCTAGTCTCAGACAATAAAAACATTAGAGCATTAGGTTTATCACTATTTTTTGAGAAATCAGCACAGAGAGAAAGATTTCAAAGTAGTGCTTGGGAACAAATTGTCCTGGTACATTTCAGTGAAGAATTATAGAAGTACCAGTACTCGTTTGCTGAACCACAAAGGACCAATTTTTCCTTTGAAGCTACTCTTTCCCATGTCATTTTTTACGTGGCTGCAGACAGAAAGGATTTGGGGTGACTTGACTGAGACGAAGGCAGTGATAAAAGGGAAGTAAAGCCTTTTTAGTAAACACACGTAGAACTTGCTTGGAGGTATAATCGATAGCAAGTAAACCAGTTAAAAGGCAGTGTTTATCAGTGACTGCATTTCAGTGCATTCTCTTCTAAACAATTGTCCTTCTCGGTCATTTTGAAGCGACCTCAGAGGTCAGGAGAAGAAAAACATAACAGTTCATCTCGTCCTCTTTTTATTTTTTCCTCCTTTTCTGTATATTTACTGGAAAATAAATATTTACAGCAGTTTATCACAACATCAAAGCCATGACACGTGTCTTGCAGGCAAAAAGCATCGCTGTGTCTGTTTGGAAAACATACTTCACCTGAAGGTTAACCTGCTCATATGGTCAGGAAACATTGTCTGCTCCAGCAACATTTTCTTTGCTTTAAGTACTAGACAATTCATTTGAAAGAAGTAAGAAAACAGTTCCAATTAAAAACAAGTACTGTTTAATTAATGGCAAAGCTCCCAGTGACTTCAAAGGAATTGCATCGGGCCTGTTTATGCGCTGCAGCCTGGCTTTGCAGCCTCAGCTGCACAAGAAAGTGTTTGTGACAGCTCTTTTCTGAATCCAGGCAGCAGACAGAACAGTTTGGGCTGTGCTTCCCCTATCTCTGTACTGAGGAAAACAGAACCATGAGACCCCGGGCAGGACCAATCTCTTGGCACACCATACACTTGGCCTTGCTGTCACCAGAGAAGGACAGGGTACCAAGAGACCATCCTCTTCTTAGTCAGAGCCTTGTGGGCAACATGGCTGGTCGCCACTGGCCTAAAAGGGAGGCACCTCCCCACGCCATACAGATGGAGGTCGGCTGTCCTGAGGCCAACAGCTTGGCCCAAAGCGATTCCTGAGTCACTGCATGAGCCAGACAGCTGCTCGAAGCTAGAGTTTATTCTTGATGCTGAATACAGTTGAGGGTTGAGAGCAGATTTCAGCCCATGTATACACACATGCTTGATCATACTGTGAAAGCAGTTTCCCTCAAAGAGAGCACTCCTGACCATCTAATATCACCTTCTATAGTAAGCTCCGGGGACAGAAAACACCTTAAAGTTAACCAGAATTCAAGGCATCTAGCAATCCTTTATTAATCACACATAATAAAGCAATCCCACTGATTGATGGCAGAAGGTAGCAGACTTACCAAACCACACACACATAGGAGACTCCCCTGACAGTGGGGTCCAGCCAACAAGCATCACCTTTATTTTGGACAGGAGCATGTGCTGCATTAGGACACTGTACAGGCCCTAGGCTTGCAAGCATTACTCCCGCACTAATGCCTATTTAAAATAAATAATATTTTTTAATCTTTCAAAGCCAGTTTAAAGATCTTGAATTGCAAATTATGTTCAGTTAAACCTTCAGCAAAATATCATGAAATATTTAAACTGACACAGTCATGCCCTATAAAAGGGCAACTAACACTCCAGTAATGTTTGTATCAGACCAAAAGTCTACAGTGCCAGAAGCTCATTGTGTCTGCCGGCTGTACTGATCTGCTGATCCATTGCCAGAGCATTTTCTCTGACAGAAGCTCTCACTACGTACACACAAAGCTAAAGGGAAGTAGGAACAGTTCAGAATTTTCTTTTTTGGCTGTGATTTTCCCTGGAAAGTGCCCAAATGGTGGCATTGGACAGAAGCCCACAGCAGTACACCCACTCATGTGCTTATGCAGTACTCATCTCTTGTGGAAAACTGGAAATCCCCCTAAAAGCTGTGGCGTATCCAGTAAGAGATTATTCATTAGTCTTTGTAGCACTTACTCATTAGTGTTTAAAGGACTGTTACAAAGCCAACATCATGCCTTCAATCTCACAGCTACCCAAAATATCGCTGGACTTACTGAGAACTCCCATGCAATGTCTCCCGGTGCAGGAAGAGAAAATGAGGATCTCAGGGCAGAGAGAGACAAGTTGTCTTCCCAAATAATCCCATGTGGTATCAATTAATTACTCAGACCAACATGGTAGAGTTAGCAGGTGCTTGGATCTTCCCTAGGAAGCCTACAGTAGCAACACAGGCTAATTGCTGGCCTACACATATCTTCCTAAAGAAATCATTGCTTCATTAGAAAGTAGTGCCTTGCAGATGCATGATTAGTTGGGTACTACTTGCTACTTGGTAGTAGCTACTGAACACTGTCTGCTTTCTGCTTTAACTCCTAATACGATCCCACCTAACAAGAACTGCGATTGTGACTTTGTGGAAAAGGAAAACTAAAAATAGGTAAATATATACTAGTATTTCTAACATATAAAAACACTGAATAATGTAGTTTTAAAAGACCTGCAAAAATGGGTATACTTAACATTTGTAAAATCTAGAGCTAGACTTGCCTCCTGGCTGACTGCAGTGCACCTGATATTTGGTCCAGAGGTCCCTTTAAGGACACAGGTGGCTATCTATCAAGCAGGATGAACTTAAGCCCTACCTGCACACCTCCCTGATACTCCCTTAGCACTGGTGGCCAGGATCAAGCTTGCATGGGTTCGCAAAAGTGGTGACACTCAGGGTGATTGATGTAAATTAGCCAGACGTGTGACTTCAAATTTAGTGAAATAAACAGATTCAGTTCCTGCAAGGACATGCCTTCCTCTGTCTAAAGTGGAAACGGTAACACCGAGTAAGCTCAGAAAACATTTTCAAAACTCTAGCTGCATTGGTTCCTACTTAGAACCTCCTATGTTTGAGCATCAGCATCTCTCTGCCTTATGCAAAGAGAATACTGCGAGTCTAGATGCACTGGACACACGCCCTGACCAGGGTACCCAGGGACAGCTGGGGGATGCTCTGGTAAGCACAGCCTTATCTGGGTGAGATGCCTGCTCTGTGCTGTGTCCCTGGGTTGGGTCCAGCCTTGCTGCACGCTGGCAGCCCTTGCAGACCCCACACCATTCAAGTTCCAAGTGCTGCCAGAGCAGAACAAACATGCTTCGGGTCTAAAGCTCCACAGAAAGTCCTCGTGCTCCCAGCAGCCAAATACCAAAGCTGCCATCTGCTGCCAAACTGACAGCACGTCAGGGCATGGGCATTTTACTAAATGAGCGACAGCCTAATAATAAGCATAATTTTCAAGTAGTTTATGGGAATCTTTCAGGCCAGCATGTGAAAACTTTTTGTCTGAAGACTATGCTACAGAAGGAGAAACTTCAGAAAAAAATTTCTTTTTGTTGGAGAGCATTGTCCTCTGCTGGTTCATGCTTCTGGTCAGATCTGTGGCCATGGCCAAGATACTGTGTGCACATCAGCACCTGCCCCACCCCTGCCCATTGCCTTCTCCTTCCGTCCCCACACCAGGCAGAGTCAGAGCAGAACCGGTTCATAAATAACAAGCAGCACAGCTTTTGTGTTTCCATTGTCAAGACATGCTTTTTTGGTGACAGAAGACAGAGAAAACACCCTGAGAGATGAAACACTAGCTGGCCTCCCATTCTCCTGTCCCATGGATGGCAGAGAAACCACACAAGCGCCCTCACCTTGCCGGGGTTGCTCCTCTCGGCGGGACAGGGCTGGGAGCTGCCAGCGCTGTAACTCCAGCCCGTCTCCTGCAAGAGGTCGGGGGTCTGCTGCCTGGTCTGCCGTGACACCACGAAGTGAACCTGCTTCTCGCTGGCCTGTGGGAGGAGGCACAGTGTGAATCCCACAGCAAACCCCTGCACCTCAGCCCCAGAGTGTCTGTGAAATGCAGGAACCACTTAAACGTTGGTTGGGTTTCCCATTAATGAGGTTGCTACGACATAAAGCAGCAGCATCAGCCCAGGTCAATGAAGTTCATAAACATTTACTGCCAGCTACTTAATATTTCTCTTGAAAATTTGGTGTTAACTCTAAAAAATCCTACCTGCCTCAAATTTGGCTGGAAGAAGTGATCCACCACACTGAGTGCTGATCAGCTCTCACCCATACCTGTGTATGCCACCCATACCACTGCAAAGCAGCAATTTGCCTGCCATGGTAGAGAGACAGACAGACAACCAGAGCTGTTGCTGCCCAATGGATGGGAAAGCTGAAAAGATACAATTAACCCTGAAATCAGGTATGTACTTACACCTTGCCCAGTGAAAGTGGGGAATGAACAATGTAATTAAGTTCACCTGCATGCAATGAGCATGACAAATATAAGGAAGCTTAAAGAAAGGGAGAAAAGGGATTTTATTTTGTGAAATAAAATCCTGCTCCAGCAGAGCACAGAGAAAGAGGGTGGGCAAAAGCAAACACACAAGGCAATGGAGTTTAGGATGGGAAAGTAGCTCAAACTCTCACTCTAGGAAGAGCAGCTTCAAAAGCAAATAACCCTCTATATATGACAAATTCAAAGAACTTCTAGGCCTTTTTTCATAATGCAGTCAGAATACTCGTGTGCCTGAGAGATGCTGCAGTGCTTCTACTGAGGCAATGTTTACTTGTTATTTTTAAGGGGGTCTGTGTGTTAATATTATGTGTGTTAATGTTTAATGTGTGTCTGATATTAGTGTTAATTCTGTGTACAGGTGGGTTTTTTTCTGTCTTATTGAATCATCACTGTTTCCCTAGAAGCAAATGGTTTCATTTGCCCCTCAGTGAGGCTCATATGGATCTGTGCAAGACAACACTAATACAAAGATAAAACTGAGAGGGAGTGGGGTTTATGGTAGTATGGATAAATCATAGACGCCTGCCATAAACCAATATACTGAACTGAAATGAAGAACAGCATAGAAATAACCTCAGTGCTATAAAATCCTACTCAGCAGATGTAAAAATTAATCCTCTAATGTCCTTCTCTGTAGGTTAAAGACCTTGCTGTTGTGCCAGGAAGGAGTGGCTCTTAATGGCCAGTCTGCTTGCTCTCAGGTTATACCAGAGGAACTACTCAGTATCTAGCATGAAGCCCCCCACAAACACATCTGGAGGCCTGATGCCCCTGGAGCTGCAGTTGCAATGTTTGTTGGTACCACAGCCCTGGGGCAGCAGATGTCCTGGCTCGCTTGTTGGCACGGTGACATGCCCTGCTCACTGAGAGGAAGCTCCAAGGAAAGCTGGCATTGAAAAAGCAGCTGAAAACCAAACCCAGATCCAGTTGCGCTATTGAAATCCTATCTTCCACAGACAATTAACAGAAGTCAGAGGAAGCTTCTGGGAATTTTGTTTTTATAGCTTGGTTTGTCCTTCCTGGAGATGAATTCAGTAGCTGTAGCTGAAAGTTAAAAGAAGCTTTGGGAAAATGTCATTTTAATTAAAAAAAAGCAACCTACCTCTCCTAAACCTCCAACTTCAAGCTTGAAATATACTTGTTCAAGCCATGCTATTTTCAGTGAAGTAAAAAATGTGCACATCTTTGTTACTTTCCCAATATCTTGGAGGATGCTATTTTTTTGACTAGAAAAACTAGAAACTCAAATATATTTACAGCTTCATAATATATCATTTGGTGCATACTCACCTATTTCAAAATAACTTTCTAGGCATATTTAACAGATCTGGTTTTATGGAATATTAATTCATGGACTCTCGACTCCACTGATACCCAAAAGCAGAATTCTGTGCATTGGGAGAAAGGAAACCACCCCTGTGACTAGTTTGTAATATGACTGAGGTGGAACTGAACAGTATCTTTGGGAGACTAAATCTCCCAAAGGCATGTGGCCTTATGAAAATACAATTTTCTCTAAAATGAACCGTTTCAACTTAATGCAACTTCTTTTTGAAATTCATCTGCTGCCACATGGTAAGCCTCAAAGCTGGTTATTTAGAGAAAGGTTGTAAAACATGATTAATTCTCATAAACAACTAGCAAAAGTTCAACAAGAGTCTCTGTTGTAATGGCACATTTGTCTACAGGCCAGTCAAGCTGAGTAGTTTCTCAGAAGTCAGAGTGGTTTAGAAAGTTATCCAAACAACAGGAACAGCTTTTGTATTTACATACATGTGAAAACCCATTAACGTTTCTACTGATCAGATTATTTATTGCTGATTCATTCTGATCTCTCCCTCCCTATTACCAGGGGCTTTTCCCACAATTCTTTCTCTGTATTTTATGCTGAAGTGAAAATTAAAGAGAGGAGGTTAGCTTTGATACTGAGTGTAAGTAAGAGCTGAAACTATAATTAAAATCTGTTACAGCCAAGGCAAATCAAGCAGGAAGGCAGAGAGACAGTGGCAACTTCTGAGCATCTGGTAGGTAATTGCATCTTAGAAAGAGGCATCAGGACTGCTATTGGCAGAAGCTGCCCCGTCTCTCGCAGGGACGATGGAGCACGGATATGCTCCATGTCACAACCTGCTTGTCAGAGGCATCTGATGGGAGGAAGAGCTGCTCATCTGTTCCTAGCAGCTGCTCTGAACTACGGTGGGGGAAGGAGGTGGGGAGGAGGGTGAACATCTGGGGTCAGTAGAGTCTGACTCTGCCCATGTAGCTTGGCTTGATGTGCTCACACGAGCACCCTGTATCTGTTACCTTGCTCCTTTTCCCGTCACTCTCATAGAAAACAGATGTGGAATGTCTTGCTATTTAGATTAAAAGTGCCACTTCTGACACAAGGCCATGGCTTAAGATGATGTGACAAACAGGAGGCAGCAAATTCCCAAGTGTTATGATGTGCGCACGTTCCTAATTAGCACTTACACGTTTTCTTCATTTTGGTTCTTGTGACAGAGCTTAGAGCTTATAAACAGTAAGACATCTAATCTACTGGTTAGCAACTGTTTCACATATGCTAGTCTGTAGTTTCTATAGGCCTGAGGAATCAGATTTGTCTCAATTATTCATTATTTAAAAGTCAAAAATAATCAGATTACACAGGAATCTGACAGTCTTCCAGCTGTGCTTGGTTTAACAAGCCTCTGCACCTTTTAGTGAATGTTCTGTTTTTAAAGAAATTGATGGTGTATTTGTAGCTTTCACCACCATAAATTAGAAGACCTCAATGCACTGCAAGTGGCATGCTGAGCTCTCAACAGGCAGGAAGGATGCTGTTGAGAAATCAGAGGACGCAGTGAAATAGCCCTTCGTGTAAGAAGCAAATGCAAAACACTTGTGGCTTCAGTATAAAGGTTTTTCTCTAGCATAACATGGAAACAGGAAAGGCAAATGATAATTGAAGAAAAACAACAAAAAGACACAGGTTCCAGGAATTTTGCATTAGACAACTGTGATTCATAGAGCTCACATCAATGCAATGTAATCCTGGCTGTTTGGAAACCTGAGCTTCCCCTTTGATGGGGCTGTTTAAATTCCCAGGGACTGGTGTGCATTTCAAGCATTATTATAAATAATATCACTCTTTGGAGACCAATAAGGGTTTTAGTTGCATTTTCAAATACTTGTATGTGAATACTCTTGTCAGTAATTTTTTCCATTTCATCTGATGTGTTTTTTGCTTATGAAGCACTGATGCCTTGTTTTGTAGCCATAAAGAAGTGTTCCAAGAATAATAGTTTTTCACAAGATTTTTCAGTCCAGACTTGTTGTCCTCAGAGAATTTAAGCCTTCCCCCGTCTGCCTTCTGTTCCCAGTTAGTGAGCTACGTAAGGTAATCCAGAAAGATGCTGGACCAGAATTTCAACAACTGGCATTACGTAACGGGATGGCATTTTCTTCACCTGTGCTATAAAGTTCACAGTAAAAGCTGGCTACAACCAACTGTGAATCTATGCTGACAGAGGAATCCTTTCTACAAAATGCGTGGATTTTACTGTTTGTGTCAGTCTGAATGATATTACCCTGATTATACCTGTTAGAAAGAAGAAGCAGCTGGCCTGATTTGACATCTTGTTACTGAAGCCTCTGAAATTCTTCAATATGTGAACAGTCTACATGCCTCCAAATGAAATTCGAAATTGCACAAGTATAATAACGACTATAAATATGAGATAAAAACAACAAAAAATTCTTGGCTTTGCTTTTTATGTTGATGTTTTGTAGAAACAGTCTGTAAACAAAAAAAATTGGTTCTGGAGGGAAAATTAGGCAGAAGCTGACCAGTTTTGTAGCAGAGAAAGCCATGGGGTTTTTTTGTATGACAGTTCTGTGTTAGCACCCATTTAGTACTCCACATGAGTCTAAACAGAGATTAATAAAAACTACAGCTACAGATTCTTTTTTCCAAAACATCTGGATTTCCATATACTGGATTTAGGCAAGAAATATCTATAAGGTGTGGACTACCTTCAGTTGTAAACCACATCCATGGGAAATGGATGAATCACTGAGTCTGGGAGGGTGTTGTTAATCCTGGAACATGCCATCCACTGCCTTAGGTTACTCTGGTTTTCTCCAGAGCTCCACCTGAGCCCTGGAGAAACTCTTTTTCTCCAGTGGTCCGGAGACCACTGTGACTCCTTCTGAGCCAGAGGAGTCAGGATTCTGCTGGAACCCGTGCTGCCAGGGTGCAGGCTGGCATGCCTTCTGGCAGTTGTTGTCACTCTGGTGATGATCAGAGTATGCAGATCTTTGCATTGATTTATATGTTCCAAAACCTGACAGTAGCAGGCATCTCTGTGAGAGTCCATGCCCATGTTCACACTCGTCCCCCCACAGTAAAACCAAGGGGCTTTCAGAGAAGTAAATTCCCATCCAACCTTGACTCCTTCCCTCTTCCAAATACACAGACTCAGTGTTTGGCCCCTGCTTTGCAATGGATGGTGAAAAAACACTGCTTGGTTTTTGCACAGTTCAAACCCTGTGGTTAGAGCGGGGATGACAAACCTGTATCAGCTGGGCTGCGCTCTCTGGACTGCCGTAGCGATGGTCGTGCCCATTGATGGCCAGCACCCGGTCATTCTCCTGCAGCTGCCCATCACGGGCAGCCATGCCACCTTCCAGCAAGTTGAAAATAAATACCCCCGGCTCGTCGGCCTTGCGGACCAGCTTTATTCCCAGCTGCTCATCTGGACTGCTCTTGTTTAGCACAACATGGAAGCTGTCATCCCTATTGCAGTGGGCGTCAAGGGAAAGTCCGCTGTTTCGGCATCGGTACCGCTGCTCTCGGAGCACCGTCAGCCGGAGCACGTGGCAGGGTTGCTTCAGGATTGACAGGGCATAGTTGTGAGGCACATTTTTGATGTCCATGCCATTTACCTGGAAGAAAGAAGTGTAAATGAGCAGCAGAAAGACGGTCTATTCTGAGTTGGCGCTGAGGAGGGCAGATCTATACACACAGATGTTTTCATATGAAGCGACGTGCTATTTCAAACTGTGTCACACAGGAGGCCAAGTTTGCAGTGCAGAACATCTTCCCCCCAGGAAAGGATGCACTGCAGAGGCAGTTTCTGTCCTTTTTCTTCCCCTTTCTCCCTGATAGTCTCCAGATATGCATGTTAGTTTCCATCTTTCTTATTGCTCTTTCCCAAGCTTCAATATCCTTTCATATATCTTAGTGTTCTTTTCCACAGGCTTCTGATTTCAAATTGCCTTGCCAGCCTTTCCTTTCACTCCCACTGTTTTCCTGCTCTTTCTTTTCTTCTTTATCTCCTGGCTGTTCTAGGCACAGTAAAAAAGAAATTCCTTCACTCATGAATCTGTAATTACAAAGAAGGAGAGAGCCTCAAGTAGAAGTTTAAATGCCCTGGTTATTTACTAACAATTATGCTGATTTACCACACCAGAGAATCAGACTTTCCTCTTTTTGTCAGTGTTTTCCAGGTAGAGATTTAATTTAGATGACAGTAAAACTGTATATCTACCACTTTTTAAATTTGGCTGAGGAAAAGAAAGAGGAAGAAAGAGTTTCCAGTCAATCCCATCATGTTCATGTGTGTAAGAGTGACTAGGCATTACACTTTATATTGCTAAATGAAAACCAGTTGCAAGATTGTATTTCATCACTGGTTAGAAAACCTGAATCAAACAAGTTATATTTCCATGTAGCTTTACATTGCACAGGTTGAACCATTTAAATACTAAGAAACATCTCCAAAATGTAAGAGAAATACTCCCTTGCATGGACAAAAGCATTTGGCTGGCGTCTGCTTCTGCAGATTACCCATGTGGGCACGACGGGGCTGTTCTGCTGCATCTGGTGGGGAGGACTGCACCCAGAGAGATGCAGCTCAACTAGCTTTAAGTTGCTACCTTGGGTACCACAAACAGCATGAGCTGCATCAGGATGGGGCTGAAATTCACAGGAATCCTTGGTAACTCCTGGGCAGTCAGCCACGGCTGGGAAGAGCTAGGCTGGGCCCATCCGTGCTACAGTCACAGCTTCGTTGCGCAGTGTGGATGTGCCCTGCAGGAACAACTTTGTCTAAGTGGTGCCATTAACTCTGCTGCTCTGTGCTGGCACCAGGACAAAAAAGCTCCTTGAAACACATAGCTGGGTGGTGGATGCTTATCCAGCTGCCACCAGGAACCACCATTCAGAATTTTTATTCACTGCTAGAGTGAAGTATGCCCTCATGCCTGTGGTTCTGGGAAATCCCTTTGGCTAAGTCTGTCTGACATAATGCAGAAGGCATGGCACAACCTTGGCATGCCTCAAGCATCCTCAGCTACCATTGGGGTCAGCAAAAGCTAGGAAATCACAGTGCCTTACAGGTGGTGCTCTGAATTTTAGAACATCTTTCAGCATGCAACATTTCAAATCCCGTCATGGTCAACTTAAACCATCTCATTCTTCATCAGGATATCTCCATCTCGTACCTCCACAGTACTGTACCTTTAGTATCATGTCTCCAGGCAGCAATCTTCCATCTCTGGCAATTACCCCATCTCGATAAATATGCTGTATTATAATGTGAACCAAAGGGGTCTCACTGCCTCCCACAATCCTAATGGCCAGATTTTCGTGGGGATCGGTACGGCTGATCTTAATGCAGGTGATTTCCCCATCTGGAATCAGGTGATACAACCTGGGAAAACCTGGAAATGCATATTGTAAGGTATTTATTTGACAACACAGGTTTGCTTTGTTGCAACACACACTGCACAACCTCAAGTACCTGCCAGTTAGTCAAGCTAGGTTTTATGCATGGATGTGATTTATACCAAGTGGGAAGTAAAGGATAGATAAGCTTGCTGAATGGACTCGAAGGGATCTTTTTGCAATTAATATATTAAAACTTCCTTTTCCCCCACAAAATACAGCCTTAAACCTTTGATGTAATCCAGACAGATGAAATGTACTTACTGTAACACATGTCAATGCTTTAAGGGAATAAAATACCGTTTTGGTCACCAGAGACTCAGAACCAGGGCACAGTTTCTTGCTGGCCCTGGAACAGATGGGAATGGGTACCCCAGCAAACATCCATCCTGCTGTGCTGTGTTGTAAACCCTATCTCACTGGGTAGCATCCCAGGCTGCCCTGTTTTCTCCATTTTTCTGTCACAGTGGAGGACTGGGCTCTTGTCTTGTGACATCCAAGGAAGCCTTTTATTTCTCTTTAGCTACCAGAAAGACAATATTTTTTGGAAAAAGCAAAGCACACAGTATTTTCCCTACCAGATCCCTCTCCTTTCATCAATGCTTGAACTCTAGGAGGAAGGAATGAGTGGCTCTTACTGTGATGTGTCTATTAAAACCACAGTATGCTCAAAATACCTGGAGGAAAAGATGTCTGCTGGCCCTGACAATCTGGCTGTGGGGAGGAGGGACTAATGATAGGCAGGGGTCCTTTTTGTATTTATAATGCACTGGATAAAAGTATCGTCTTCCAAACCCTACTTTTCAACTGGCATGTCTGATTTCACAGCATGTCACTAATACTTTCTTTCCTTCTAGGTCAATTCAAAATTTTAATCCATATTCAGCAGTGAGCAAAGTTGAAGTAAAAGCAGCAGTGAATTTTTCAGCACAGGCATAGCAGCCTCCAATTATTTTGAATCCCCCAAAGCTGAGAGAAAGCATTTAAACTTTCTGCATGTGAGTCCAATCCAGTGGTTATATGACAAACCTGTGAGTCAAAAAATTAACTGCTAGTATTTTTTCAATAACCTATTTTAAAAACAAAAGTACAGTGAATGTTAATGAGTAGTAGTTAAGTGTAAAATGAAACTTATTAGACCAGAATCTGCGATAGAATAAATATTTGCTACTGCAGAATTAGCAGGAAACAAACCAACAAGGCACCAAAACCTTTTGAGAGAGAGTAAGGGGAAAGAAAGAACAGGAAAAAAGAAATATTGAGAAACACCATGTTGCATCCCTTACCACTTCTTTGATCATATGCTCTTCAGGGTGGGAAGCTGTCCTCCTCCATGTCTGCAAAAAGCACCTACCAGTAGCACAGACTTCGACTTTGTGGTTTTACACAGACTTGACAGGCAATAAAAGTCTGTCTAGATAACTACACAGCCTTCACCAACCTAATGCTCAACCATTTATTCTTGTAAGAGCAGTTTCTGTGCTAATACATGTTTACTTTAGTTTTGCAGGCAACTTTAATGTCTCAGGAATGGAAGGCGCATCATTTCCCCCATGCTCCTCTAGTTTCTAAATGTTATTTACTCAACTTGTAATTTGCTCAGTTCTCTCTAGCCTGAAGGGTGGATTCACTTGATCTAAATCCAGGCCTCAAATGTACAGTTTGGTGATCTATTTGCTCTGACTTCCTTTGTAGTGCACAGGAACTCTAAAAGAGTGATTCCCATGCTAAATCACCCTTGGAGGTGCCAAATGTTCTCCACTGATGTGTAAGAAAAGAGACAATTAACTCTGTCATCTCAGTGGGGTGCTTAAAGGCAGACAGTACAAGTACTCCTCAAAAACTCACCAGTGGGCTGATCCCTGCGTCAGAATAAGCACTCACATTTCACACTCTCAGTGTGGCTATAAGGGTAGTTATGTTTAAAAATACAAATGAAAATCAGGACACCTAGATCTTCCCTGCATGCAAATAAATTAATATACCTGTATATATTGAAGACTACCAAAACGGGGCTCTAATAGACTTACTTCTATTATGATGACTCACCTCACATCCTAACAAACTATGCTTTTTGACACTGATGTTCATTTTACCATAGTGCATTCTAAAAATTCTACTAAAGGAATTATCCAGTTGCATTTCTTGTCCATGGAGAATTGTGGACTGAACAAGCTATTGACACTCTCATGTTATCTCAACCTGTAATTATCCCAGAGCAAAATCAGGGCAAAGTGGCAGTGAACAAGTGTCTACACTTGTATGAGACTTACCTACATCTTTACATAATGTATAAACATAAACAGGCTTCTTTGCATTTTGAACAACGCCTTACCTGGTTTGTTAAGTCTTGCAGCGGTACTTGGCTGACTTTCAATATGACTTCATGCAGATTCCTTTAGAGGAATTTTTAATTTCTAATTTCCTTCTGAAACATGTAGTCTACAACAACCCAGATCTTTACAAGACATTTTTCTTGCCAGTCTGCAAGTCTCAAACGCTACTCTTTCATAGTTAGCAGGCTGTACAGCCCCACTTCCTGTCTTCATTTTGTTTGTGTTCTTCATCAAATATACATAATAAACAGAAACGTTTTCTCCTCAGATGGGCTAAACAACCAAAATAACTCCTCTATGATCTACTAATTTCTGCTCTCTTCATTGAAGACTTGCCTCTTCTTTTCATCCCACACATCTACACGGACATTTGTATTATCAACTACCTAGACAGTTATAATTAAAAGGCCAACACCTGTTTTGATACACTAAGAGTAAGTGTGGCAATCTAAATATAGAAAGTACACAAATACACTTCTTTAAAATAAGAAAATTCATAACTGCTTTTTCACCAGAAAGTCTGCATATATCGTGTGCATTTTGATGAAAACTTACCATACATATTTCAAGATGATGCCAATTCTAGAAAGCAGTGTCATCAAATTGAATTTTTAATGCATAGACCATACCAAGAAAAGGTAGACCCTGCTTCAGCACCTGTTTGCGTACAATGACTGGGACCTCAGGAGCCCAATTGGAGGAACTCCAACTGCGTCGAGGGCTTGTACCTTTCATGTATATATACAAGTTCTGCTGTGAGGCTGGAGTATCATTTTTCACAGACTCCATTTTCCAGCCCTTACACTCTTATTGAAAATTCTCCATTATCTTTGGTCAGGTTTTCCAGAGCAGGAAAACCCAGGAGCATTGCATACCTTTCTTTACCATTTTATATTTCCAGTCCTTAAATATCGAAGAGCTGCTGAATCTAGAAAGAAGGAAACTTTCTGTCTTGTTTTTGGTGATTCTTCCAGGTTTTCCCACAGAGTGTTGTGTTTTTGTCACGGGGGGTTGTATGGAGCATTCTGAATCTGTCAATATAATAAAATGTCACCTGCATTCAGAAAGATTGTGTGGGCTTTTTTTTCTCAAGCAGTATTCTCTTAGTGTGCAATTTTATCAACATTTTCACACATTACTCTATAGTAACAACATAGGAGAGACCTGCTTTGCACAGTGAACTCCATTTATCTAGATAAATGAGGGACATAATGAGGGACACTGAGTGTTCCTTAGTATAGTGGCCATGACAGAGTATTACAGAATTTTAAGTATGCTTACTATTTTTTCCCCGCAGTTTATAATATTTAATGGTAGCATTCCTTCGGTGCTCAGGTTTCTGCTGGCTTCTGTGCATGTCATGCTCCTTCCAACAGTTCTGCCATGAGGGTAAGCTTCTGCCTTCATTCCCAGGATTCAGTGTGAAAATGTGCAATGTTTGCTGTGACTCTTGAGTCCAGATTAATCAAAGGTCACTGTAAACAAAACTTGTATCTGTGGTTGCAAGTCCTCATTTAGATCAGGGAGCCTGACTAATGTGCCAGCTCACCCCCGCAAACAGGACCATCTGCAGGAACACACACTCATGTTTCCCAGCATCTGGACACCAGAATTTAAATGCAGCTTGTGTAACCTAGTCTTGGAAAATTCATGTGTCTGTGAATGTCACATGGTCTTGTGCTGGTGGGGAGTTTTATTCTGCAAATTTTCCTTCCCAATAAATTTACGTTTATCGTGCCATTCTCCCAAAGGTTTGCCATAATTTTGATTTAATGCCTTCTATTAATTCTCCAGTGATGCTTCTCCAATGGAGGAACAGGTAGAAGGTGATGCCAATTCTAATATATCTCTTCTTGCTTCTGGGCATTCCTCTCACCAATGGAGTCCCAAAAGAACTAAAATGAATCTGTTCCTGAGTTGACTGTGTCTTTAAAGGGTTGTGACTCTTATTTACAGCAGGTTAATTTATCAGTCTGCAATAGAGGAAATGCTACAGAGACAATCTCTTCCTTTGGGAAATTGCCTGGCTCATCGTTCCAGAGCAGAGTACTTTCCAGTTCTGTAACAGCTGTTTTGGGAAATCAGAATGGCAACTGAATCAAATCTGAGAAAAATAGGAACAGTGTGGGATTTCTGTGGGGTGAAGCCCTCCTGAGACAGAAGC
>WAAG01022997.1:29196-44380 GCA_013390105.1 Tichodroma muraria
TTTAAAATTATATTATATTTCCAGGTCAAGGAGTATATTCACATGCTTTTTATGGAAAAGGTTCACCATTTTGAATTTCCAGGTTTTGTTTCAGGTCTTTCAGCAAGTATGTAAAGTAGGAGAGTAAGTACCAAGAATACAGTAACAGTGAAACTCCCCTGAAGGAAGAAAGCAGAAGAATACTGAACATGACTCTTCAATTCACCACTATTCAAAATGGCATCACAATGACACCTGAAACTAGCATTTGGCAGCCTTTTGTGATATTTTTTGCATGTTTCAATGAGAACTTGAATACAGAGTAAAAGAAGTTGAATATTTTGTATTCTTAAAGCCTACATCCTGAACATTTGATCTGGGAAGAGACGTGAGGTGCTGAGGCATCTAATAAGCTGAGTGAAGACCTTGATTAAAACATTGATTCCCACTCTATCATCACTTCCTCCTGATGCATGAATGTCATTGTTGGTTTCATAATTATGGTCCAAACTGATTAGTAACATTTGCTTATTGCTTTGAGAATGCCAAATATTAAGTGTTACTACCTGCCAGACCCCTCATCCCTGACATACATCAGACAAACTTGCCTCTCCCTGCTGTTTAAGAGCAGAGCATTCTTACCTCATCACCTGCCTGGCTGAGGTAATAAAGGAGCCCACAGAAATGCTGGAATAATTACAGTACTTTGCATTTTCATACCATCCTTCCACTGGGAATTTCCAGTGCTTCATAAACATTAGCCAAAACTCATTAAATTCTTCTAAAGCATGATTATTGTGATCCATTTGCTTTAGAGGGACAGGCACACGCCAATGAAGAGAATTGAACAAAATTACAGAGCAAATCAATGACAGCTCCAGCAATAGTTCCCAGATGCCCAGATCCCACTTCCCATGGGATAGATACTGGGCTGGCTATAGCATGCAGGCTGTCACCAGAACAGCCTTACGTGAGGTCCCACAATATTCCTGCCTGCCAGTCAGTAACACCTTTCGAGAGAAGAAAATAAGGAAAGATTGCGTTTTCTGGTTTGTTTGTTTTAATCACACACAGCCCACAACAAGAAAGGCACGTCAGTCATGGATATCCAGTTCCCACATGAACAGGGCCTCCTACCCCATTTTAAGTGATAACACAAGATGAATAAAACATTACCTTCCTCTCCAGCAGCAGAGTTTCCAACAGTGTCCCTTTCCCGGTCAGTCTGGTTGGAAACAGCACTTCCACTTTTTGTCCTTCGAAGAACACTGAATGCCTTGTTTATTTTTTTAAAAGATCTGCTTCTTATAGTGGAACGTTCAAAGTGACGAGCTGCAACGGCAGGAAAAAAACAAATCAATACAGTTCAGCAGTTCTGGTCTAGAACCTCAGCATTTCTGCAGCGCTCAGCATATGATGGGATATAACATCAACATCAGGGCTGCCTGCACTTCACCTTTGCCCCTGAGTCCTGTTGATACTTCAAGGCTGCACCCACCTGAATCTGGGTACAATCACCCTACCTCAGTCCCACACCCTCGAATTGCCACCTTCCTGTCTGTTTTGCCAACCACATGGAAAAATCTCCTGTGAGTGTGGTAGCCTTGGAAAGAATTGTCCTCCATCAAGACAGAATCAGCAGCAATCCTGTGAAAAAATACACATAAAAGGAAGAAGGACTGCCCTTCCAAAGCTGTACACGTTTGACCAAAAAAAGCTGGAAGTCGTTAAAAACCCTCCTTGAAAAAATCCCCACCACTACTGCTACTGCCTCAAAACCTTGCAATGCTTTTAAAGTCACCAACGGTTGCCAATTATTTCATGCAAAAAAATTCAAGTATTATCAGGTGGGAGGGATCAAAAAATCACATATTCTGACTCAGGTACAGCAATACAAAAGAAAAGTCAAGATACTTTCAAAACATGTCACTCTTTTTCATCCTGCTAAAGTTATCTTCATGGCTGTTGCTGTTCTGTCTGTTCCAGCTCTGCATGCCAGCCAAAAATTGTAATCTAATAATATAACTTTCCATTAAATCAGACTGTGGCCTCTACACTCAATAAAACTGACAGAGTTTATTGAGATTCTGGTTCTTTCTTCTTGCATCCTTCCTTTCCTCGCCTTTCCAAACCTTGGCACAACAAAAGGATAATGCTTCTCATTTCCTAGTCTTTCTTCATCCATTTTCCCAACACGCAACTGGTGGCACACAAGGTGGGTTTTCCATTTTAGCTTCAGAATAATGTACATGCTCAAGTACATGCTTAGAACTCACCATTAACACTTCTGACTCTGGTTTTGGCCAGGCCATGTTTTTCAAACATGACACTCATCAGAGACAGGTGCAGTGTTACAATGTGAAAGGTCAAGAAAAGGTTTCCTGATGCAAGTTGTCCCTGACTGTTTTTATTTCAGCAGGACCAGCTTCTCTGAACTGCACCTTCCCAAGAAGCTGGCAGATGTCCCTAGAGCTCTTAAGGCAATTTTTAAGGTTTTTGTTATTCCTGAATATACTTGGCAAATACGAAACACAGTTCTGGACAGGATTTTGGGTAGGTGCCCGTGTCCGTGGGGGTTACTTTGACACTAAGATTTAGTGGAGACACATTACCCAGCTACACCATCACCCCAGCCCATCACACATAACATTTAACCTTCCAAATGAGCTGACTTACCTAAATAATATTTCTAAAGATTCGCAGTTTACATATGTACAGCTAGTCCATCTTCAGCTTGATGTTGCCCCTGGCCAAGCCATTTTTTTTTTCATTTCAAATTTATTGGGTCACTGAGTGCACAATTTGATAAACCATGTAAGATGAAAGCTTTTCCTTCCCCCACTCTTTTTTTTTTTTAGTTGTTATTTTTTTAATCCTCCGGTGACATACATTTAACAGAAAAATGAATGTTGCAAGGGGCTACCAGGCTCTGAAGCCGCCGTTTTTGGCTCTTACTTCTGTTGCGGTTGCTGCGGTGCAGGTCTCCGGGGCTGCTGCCCAGCTGGCTGTCCTCTGAGGTGGGGCTGAAGGCCGGGTTCACCAGCCCCGGCTCATCCGTCATTAAGGCGATGGCCGCAGCTGCTGAGAGCTCAGGGCCCAGGGCAGCTACTGCTAAGCTGGAGCCGTGGTCCGGAGAGCAGTCCTGGGAACGCCTCTTCCGTTCCTTGGTAAGGCCGTAGTGGGATGCTCCTTTACATCTAAGGAGAAGGGAGGGGAAGAGAGACGCGATAGCAAGTTGCGTTTAAATGCTGTGTATTTATGGAAATTATCTGGTTCCAAGGAATCAATTGGAGTACAACCTGTGATGATTGTGGTGACCAGCGAAATATGGATGATTAACAAGAGGGAAAAATGCCAGTGTGTGCTTCAAAGGAGGTGAGTTACCACCTTACATGGGAAGAGTACTGCTGGTCAAGGAAAAATAGAGCGCCTCAGCTTTGTGTGTAGTCTTGTGTGTACAAATAGTTACTGTGGATGCAAGAGAACAAGAATAGCAGGTGGCTAATTAAGCCAGAGGCTACAATCTGTAATTTCCTACTTGCCTCTGATTGATGAAGGAGAGCAGGGTGAGGCCAGACAGCTTCTCTGGGTCTGCTGGTTAAATAAAGAGCACCTTACCCAGTCCTGCCTCCTGAAAAACCCTCCCAGCCACCAAGGTGGTCACACGTGGAGCACGGCACCGTGTCTGTAGAGACCAGAGCAAACAATAAAGGGAGGGCTGCAGGTGGGAACTGAACACCTGGGGGCTGCAGGAATCCAGGCCTTACACAGTGCCTGTACAGATCATTTACTACTTGAACTGCTTCTATGAATTCAGCCACAGAGATGAAGTTGCCAACTCTGCTATTCCAGCTCAGATGAGACACTAAAATAGGCAGGTCATTGCCTTGATAGAGGAAAAGGTGCAAAGGGGGTAGGGGGGGGTTCCACTGTCCCTGCAGCCTCACCAGAGTCAAGGAGGGAGTGCAGAGCTCCCACCAAAGGGCTGGGACCAGGTCCTCTTGCCAAGGTCCTTGGGCCAGCCTGGGACTTCACCAGCTTGGGGACCTCAAGGCAGGTTCTAAACTACTTCTGGGGGAAAATCTTCTGTTTCTAGTGGAGAAACACATGTTCCCAGAAGAGCTGAAGATACAGCATTATAAGGGGCAAATTACAGCCCTGCTTTGAAACAAACTTAGTTATGCTTTCAATTATCTGCTCTAGATTCCTCCTAGACAGCAAAGGCAAGACCATTCATGACATTTCTTTTTTAAGACTCATGAAAGAAAGTCACTTGAGAGAAATTAAAGGCCACTGTAGTCTTCATGAGTCAGTATTCAATTAAAGCTGTGAAATAACTGAAAAGACAGAGTGACCAAGGACACAGCACCTGTGACTTCTCCAGCACCACTTCTGCTCAGTGCCCACCCACTAGAACCACATTCAGTGCATTAAAAAAAACAAAACAACCTGCCTTTTAATCTAATGAGCATGGCCTACTTTCAGTTACTATTATCCCTTTCTTCATAGCGAAGGCTAACTGATGACTTTCATGAAAGTGCCCTGTAGGACAAACTCACAAAAATAGCTGCAGAAACCCTTAGGGGTAGAAAGCTCTTCGTAATATATGGCATGCACAAAAGGCAATGTATGTATGCATAATACATACAGTACACAACGCTAGTGGGTTAAGTGTCACAAAAAGAAGTAGTACACTGAACAGAAAACTTGGAAGAGAAATGATTATGGAAGCAGTTCCTGAGACAGATAGACGATATGAGGAGATGTCATATCAACTTCAGAGCAGTGGTTTAATTTCTTTCATGGTACTGACTTTTGATGATACAATTGAATTAGGGCTTTTTTTTGGCACTAGATTATGGTTTACCATCATTTACTTCATGCTGCTTCTGACAGTTTTTATCTTAAAGAGGGGGGAAAATACCCAAAGCAAACTCTGTCGTATCGATGCAATTGTGTAAGGGTTATGTATGTGCTTTAAGGCTTGGATAGTAATGGCTGTAACAGAAGTCATTTCTGAAAATTTTCACAAGGAAAATGAGGCATCTCAGAACAAAATACTCTTATGGACGAGAAGGCTGGTCAACTACTTCAAAAAACCAATGAAAAGCTATTTCAGGCACCCATTGCAAGGCAAGACCGAAATAGCAATCGTGTAAAGAAAGGAGGTGGCCTCCTGCCTCCATCACAGCAGGCATTTTTCTATTTCTTTCCAGATTTTCTCACTTCCCCCAGAACCCTAAACCACGGCAGGATGCTCTCCTTTAGATTTCATGGGAAGCAGAAGCACAAAAGCCTTTCCGGCTTGCTACTCATCTTAACTTCTTTGACACAGTGTTTTGGAAACCCATTCTTGACATCTCCCTCTTGCAGTAAAGTCACATTTGCTAATCCAGCCTATGAATGCTTGACAAAATATTTTTAAAATAGTCTAAAAACCCAACACAAGGAAGTGGCTTTGGGGAGAACAGTTTGCTGTTCTCAGAAGACAGTCTCTGCTTTACAACAGTCTTGCAAAGATTCAGAATATGATAAGAGATATTCCTACTCCTCCTCATTTCATTTCATTTGCCTGTGTTTTTCCCATGTCAGTAAAATTTCAGTGGCTGATACTAGAACAACAGTCTTGTGAATGGGTTCTCAAATTAAGATTTTATTTGGTAGGTTCTATGAATATCAATATGAAGATCAGAAGTGGCTCTGCCCAAAGATTCCTAGCTATTTGGATTCAATCACTGCCTGGTGCCCATCTGCATTTCGCTGCTACAGCCTTCCCTTTCTGTGGAAATTCTCACTTGCAGCTGCTGGCTGCACTGCAGACACACAGTCAACAGCTTCATTCCAACAACAATGAACAGAAGACAGCTACTTTGAATGTAGAGAGGATTGACACAGTTTAAGATGTGGCTTATTGGAGAAGACAAGTTGTCATGACACAAAGCACAAAGCATATCTTTCTAGCTCTGCCAGAAATAGTTAAAGAAGCATCAGAGCTCTTCAAGTATGATCACTGAAGCTATTTCTTAAATAACTGTGGCAGGCATAAATGAACACAAATCAAGCTCTCTTTCTTCAGATTAACACAGTGTCCTTGAAGAAGGAAAAAAAAGTCCCAAGACCTCAAACTTGTAATAAAATTTGCAACAGCATCTCTTCACTTTCATTGTTTTGCTTGTGCTGACACTGCTGTGATAACAGAAAACAGAAGAGATGACTGTGTAAGTGGAATCATATTTATAGTGTCTAAGCTACATTTTTCCATATGGTTGGATTTGGCTCCCAGAAAAGAGAGAAACATAAAACAGCTACATGCCAGTAGTAATTAGCTCTCTCATTGTGAGTATTAATCACAATGCCTGATTTGCAGCTGGAAGAGTGGGGTTCCTGATTAACATAGCCAGTCAGAAAGTGAACTCAACACTGTCTGCAGGCCAAGGTGAATTACAGATTTATGTTCCTTCTCAGTCGTGCCGGACAGCGAGTACATCCGTGCAGCCGTACGATACTGAAACAATTTGAAGGCCAAACCCCAGAGAGATAAACAGAGATGAATAACGGGTGTTGTACAGTTTGTGCCACTAAAGTAGTGTCACTAGGTGCATACAGGAAATCGAGAAAATAATTTCTTCTGTTTGCACAGACTTTTTATGGAGCAGATATCTACTGTCTGAAATTCTGCCCATATGAGCTAACCACTGGGCGGTATGAGAGCAGTGGTGGCTGCTGAAATTTCACCCAGGGCTGCAATTCTGGCTGGTATCAACGCTGGCAGTCACAGGACAATCTTTGCCTGCACCGTTTCACACTTGAGGGAGACTCTGCACTCCAGGCTTCAGGAGCAGCACATCCCAAGAGCTGGAGCAAGGAGACCCAAAACCCTGTGGCTGCCTTAACTTGGTCTTAACATTTGTAAAAACAACCTTCAGTTAAACTCAAGGCCAAGAGAAACATATCCACATCATTTGAAATTCAAATTAAAACAGTGGCTTGAAAAGAGAGTTCTCCTTGCAGCATCCCTGACTTGCACAGCAAAGGAGGAATTGAAAGTAAGATTGACCTCAAGGATTTAAATAACCCAGGCTGACATAGGGAAAAAATGTAAAGCCAAAACATAAGCAAGGACAACTGCATGAATTTTTTCTCCTCTCTTCTATTGATCTAAATAAAACAAATCCACAGGTAAAAAATTATATCTATATGTCTGCCCATGGCAGGAGGACTGGAANCTGGTTTTTCCAGTGCAGTAGAATACATTTGGAAGTTTACAGGTGTGCTTGGTGCAGAGGAATGAAACCACAAGCAGAGCCAGAGAGAGAATGACAATCTTGACACTGTCAGTAGGGAGTTTGCCATTATACAATGATTATTTATAAGTGAGTGATTGCCATTACACATCCCCTACAGAGACAGCACTGCTTTTCGTTTGCTGGAAATGTAAAGGCCAGTGGCACCGTCACACCTTTCTGCCAACTTCTGCTAACATCTGGACTGCACTGGGCNAGTGGATGATCTTTAAGTTTCCTCCTAACATAAACCATTTTATGATTCTCTGATTTATAATGTATGTGTTCTTAAAAATGCCCTTCCTTCTGTGTCACTTCACAATCTCTGCCTAGGTATGAAACAGGGGAAAAAAGTGAATCTGAAGAGTCACAGTGGTTGTGACCCAGACTCGACACAAATAAACAGAGCAGAAACCCTCCCCTGCCCAGTTCCAGTAGGGTTTTCTCAACCTCACTTCCAACACCACTCATATTTTGGAGCTTTTTTGCTTTAGTGCAGAAGCAGTGGACACATTGTCAGAACGCAATTAAGAATAGCATATACAAAGCACTTAAGATTGCCCATCAGAAGAAAATACTGCATAGTGGGCTGTCATTGCTGTTCCAAAGCTAAGCCCTCATCAGGGTAGACAAGTGTGTTTCGGTTATGGTCTCACTGCAAGCAGCCTCATTCCTGTGTAATTTGGTTTTGACACAAGATAGGGTCCAAAGTATCAACAGCATGCATCATACCTCTCCTACACAAACTCCCTGAATGCTCTAGCACCCATAAACTAATCCAGTGGAAAGGATAATAGAGAAACCAAAGCTGATCAACAAGGAGCATCCTGGATAAACCGGTGCTGATAACCACACTTGTGAGACCCTGGTGAGAGGGTCCTGCTGTGCCTGGGAAGAAAGGGGAGATGGGGCTTAAGAGATAGTTGACTCACAAGAAGGTGTTGGCAATTCCTGCCCCACAGGAATCATTCACATCATGTGTGCTTTAGCAGTGACAGTAGTCCAAACATAACCCAAACACCAACCACATGGATTTCAGGCCAAACACTTAAACTCTGAAGTTTTCTGTAACTCCATCACAAGGGAGGGAAGTGACTCGATCGGTTCTCAGATAGGGTTAATGCAAACTCTTTTGATCTCACTTTTGCTAACAGTGCACCAAGAAATGGAGTCAAATACGAAAAAGAAGCAAGGCACCTGAACTATACCCCATGTTACAGACATAAGCTGAAATGCAGCAAATACCTGGTTTCCCATCCAGTCCAACCATACTGCTGCTTAAGAGGTCAGAGACATCAATATGGCAGTGAAGGTGACCACTATGATGCTGTTCTTTGAACCTGATGACATTGTAACCTCCTTGCTCAGAAAACTAGCTTCTGTGAATCTTGGTCCTATGTACAAGATTTCTCTTTTTTTTTCTTTTTCTGCTATATAAGGAAATCATTCCTGGAACAGAGCACATCACAGAAATGATTTCTCCTTGGTAATTCTGAGTTCCTGCAAGGATTAACTATTGTGTGAATGTTGCATATGGCAAAAAGCTTCCTAAGTACCCAGAATGATTTTTGTTTTTTTTAATGCATGTGCCTTTTCTGTTTTTTATAAAGAACTGCCTCATGTCAAGAACAATCCTCAAGCTACTGTAATCATCAGCTATGCCTAGGAAGGTCCTGCCTACATTGAACCTTACTCAATATTGATAAAGAAGGAAATGAGCCATATAAAAAGCAGTTTAAACTTCTAGATTACAGTTTTCAGTGAACATTTGCTGAAAGACAGGCTGCAAAACTCCCATCTAAGCAGACAACTAGAAACAGGCTGATCTGCACCTGTGCTTGAATTTCATAATGCCAGCAATATTTCCAGGTGCTTGCCACTGCTGTTCTGTGCACTCTGTACCCTGGCATTGATGCACTTGGGTATCCTCTCCCTGATGATCTCAGTGTCAGAGACTTCCCATCTTGTTTGAGGGAAAAAAATGCATATTTTTCACTTAAGTGGGAAATTGTCCCTGTTACTACTGCTCTTTCACCTCAATAACCCTGTAAACAAAAGCATTTTAGAGACAGCTTCCTGACACCTGGGGCATCAGGGCTGGCTGGGAGGGCAGCATGGGCCTGTGGCGTGATCCCTGCTGCCTCTGGAGGGCTGAGGATCAGCAATTCCTTCCTACGGTTCCATGAACTGCTCTTCTCGGTGTCAGTGCAGAGACAGCTATGATAGAAACTAAGATGAGGCAAATGGCTTCTCTGCCTAGCTGTCAGAGAGATTTTCTCATGTTATTTGCTCTCTATTGTCAGCTAGAGGCCTTTGCTAAGAGATTAAGTGGTTCTGTATTTCTGCATTACTAGTCTCTAAATATTTATAAAGGTCCTCATAAAATTTATTGTTTTAAGCTAAAGTTATTTAGCTTAAATACTTTCCCACAAGATAGGAAAACCTCTCACATATTTGTTTCAGTTTAGTTTCTGCATATTCCTGTTATGGTTTCCTAAGGATTTTTTCCACACTTTTTTGTATAAATGAAGACATCACAATTCAATAAATACTGCAAAACTACCTTACTAGCAAAAGTTGGAATTGTGCTTTGTCCTATCCATAAAGATCTGACCCCAGGGAAGGGCTGTCATTTTCACAACACTTTTGCACTAAGGTGCTGTCAAACAAAATATATTTGTGCATTATATAAGGAACATGTGCAGGAGTATCTGTATACTTACATTTCCATGTCAGCTATTCCGTATGAATTTGGGTCCACCACTTGAAAAAGGAGTTATAGTTCTCATAGATGAAAAAGGTAAAGTTTTCTAAGCATATGAGGAAAAAAATACTGAGAGTTTTTGATAATTGCAATTTAGTCATCAGCTATAGTGACATACTCCCATTTCTGTGATTTTTTTGCTGAGAAGGAGGAGCAAGAGTGGCTCATCATCATGTTCCAGGCCCTTGAAAGTATTTTGCATTGATGAGAAACAGAACTGTAGTTCAGGGTTCAGACCCCACATTCCCAAACTACCAATGGACAAAGACTTGGTGTCAAGACACAAACTGAACAAGCGTTCAATGAAAGCCAAATACCTACTTCATATTTGACTGCTCATACTGAAAAAAGGGGGGAATTTCCATATTTCCTACTAGTTTTCAGGAAAGTTGAAAGAACTTGGAACACATTTTTCATCGTAAATATAATGTAGAGCTTAAATTTCATGTGCATGCTAGCAAAGTATCATCTAACATGAGGTTATGTTTAAGAGTTTTTTCCTCCCTTCTCTTTAAAACCCAGAAAGCTGTATTTCAACCACCGCCTTGAGCTTCTATTATGAAATCTTTTAAAAGGCCCATTAGCATCTATCATGGGAACAGGGAATTGTAAGAAATTGGAAAACAATGTTAGTTGCCTGCAATTTCAGACAAAAATCATGGCTGGGATTGTGCAATGATCCCAGTTATTGTTGGGACTAAGTACAAATTGTTGGTCCAGATCATGTTCTCTTTCTCTCCTGACACTTCTTTCAGGCCTTTATTTTGTCACTGATGATTTTGAAACCACAGCTGTACTGATTTTTCTTCAAGGTGGAATTATCATCTTAAGGTTAGTCTTAAAGCAGTCCAACAAATTTCAGCTGTCTTACATATAGGAGAATGGAGTTATAAATTGCTAGAGAGAGCTGAGATAAGCAAGTTGACAACCAGGCTGTAAATCCAACTATTTTTTTACTGGTTAGCACACCTTGTTTTTACTTAACATAGCTGTTTCTTTAGATAAGCCAATATTCACAATTGACTTTGTGGATATTGCTTTTGCTTCACCTTCTATGCCCCTTTCCCCCGTGGTCAAGTCACAAGTGCTCTGAGAATGCACAAAGGAATCAGCAGACTGTTCCCACTGCTCGCATAAAGCATAGCCTTGAGTTGCTTCTAGAGCCTCTATCTTTTCCAATATTGCCTTTAAATGTAATGCTTGTAGAGCACAAGTAGACCTGGAGCTACAAAACTGAGGAGTTAAGCAGGGTGGAAGACTGCAGTCAGTCTATTATTTATTATTTACTCCTAGATTACCAACAAACTAATTTGCCTACATTACTCCTAAACAAGCATTTGTCACCGCAGAGAGGTTACTGGCCAGACATACCATACCAGAGTGATCTTACGTGATACAGCACAACAGCAGCATTTATTTATTCTGAACTTAATTAAAGACTGAAGGACCCAAAGAGTGATCTACATATCTCATGCAATCTACTCACACCAGCTAATGCAAGCAAGGAAAACATAAGTAGCACACCGTCTCTAATTCCTGGTAGGTGCTCAGGTACTGACACAGCAAGGAACCTATGAGTACTTGGTTAGGAGATTCAGAGCAAAATAGGAGAGAAAAAACGAGACACATGGGACTAGCAGTTTTGAGCTGGTGAGAGCCTGTAAACCTTGCTGATGGCTTGAAATATTTACAGCATTCAACAAAAAATACCTGATTTAAACCCACTAATCCTGTCCAAGTGCTGTAATAAAGTACTGAAGTACTAAAAACTCCTCTTGACTTCAGCAGAAGTGGAGCTTGGTGAAAACCTTACCAAGTGCTTTTATCACCTTTCAGAACTGTATCATTACCTATAAAATATACTTAAAAGATTCAGATTTTACCATTTAAAGAAGAGTCTAACTTGCACATTTTTCCAAAAGAAAATGAGAAAACACATATTAGAAAGAGAGTTTTCTTCATGGAAAATGTAGGTACCTGGTGATATTAGTACATTCTCTTATCTACAGAAGTTATGCATGAGGGAGCAATCACAAGTAATGTGTATCAGTTGAGGATTTAGAAAGCAACATAAGACCTGCCATGAGCAGCTCTGAGCTTCATATCTGCTTTTCAAGTCCATCCAAGACCACTCGAAGAACTAGCACTCAGCCAGCAACTTTAGACACTGATTTTACCTCATACTAATAAAATAACGATAATACAACCTTTTTACATTAGAAATTGAGATCATATATAATGAAGCTGCAGCAGGATCACTAAAAATATTCCTTATTTAGAACATTAACTAAAAAATGAACCTAAGGAAAATCACAGCATATATATACAAAGGCTCAAAAACTGCTGCTAAAATCAGGTTTTCTGTGACAAAAATAACAAGCGCTAAGACAAAGGAATATTTGAGGCATTGCTGTGCTCTTTCTCACAGTACCACACAATCCAATACACTACATTTTTCAAATTATGTAGGTACACATATAATCAATGTTAAGAATAAGCATTCAGTCTGTTGATTCAAATGCTTTTCATGTTTATTGTTAATATGCTTTTCACATTTATTGTTCGGTCTTTTGATCACTGGATTATATTCAACAGGTATAACTAGTTTCCTGGAACCTAATATCTCAGCATTGTCTTCCCCTCCTACTATCCCCACCTATGCTATAAAAACTGAATGATGCAGTGAGCAAAATATGTTTGCAATGGGGCAAGTGTGGTTGGTTTTTTAACAAGACTAACAGGATCAGCTTAAAGCGAATTCTTGCAGCTACAGAAAGAAAAGCCTGACAGACAGAAACTTTGTATTTACACATAGTTAGCATGCATTTATTTTTAAAATAAAACTAATTACAACATCTGCTATGTCGCAGACTCAGCAAGCCAGCACTACCGAGAGCAGGTGTGAGGCTTCTGTTGGTAAAAAGAAGTAACACATGTCCATAAGCCTCTAGATACAATAAAAAGGGAACACTGTTCAGTTTCAAGATGTTTTCAACCCAAAAACCCTAGCTTGGGTTTACTACTATGTTCTCCACTAGAATTTAAAATTATAGGAAATAATGGAGCTACATCTAGTGACTAACAAATGCTGTCTTTATACTGTCTTATTCACAGAACCTGCTGTGGACAGTCGTCCACAGGTCAAGCTCTGGTGGCACTTGTCTCTGACCACTGTGACCCAAAAGTCACATAAGATCCCTTTTAGGTCAGCATGGATATCTAAATTATAATGCTAACACATTTTGGTACATATTGCGCTCTAAACCCATCTTTGCTTCCTCACAGGGATGGTCACAAAAAAGGAGATCTCAGCATACCTCAGCAGCTGAAAAACCACAGTGATCCCTGTCAGATGTCTGTCTGAGTCTTAAGCAAACGTCTCTGCCAGTATAACTAAGTAGCTTCTTAAGATGTCACAAATGTTTCCCATATTATTATCAAATCTGATGTCTAATACTTAACAAGGACCCAAATCAGCCCTACAAGTAAACCATATTGCAGCTTTCTCTTTTGCACGTATGATTAGAAGAGGGTGGATCAGAAGAACACCACAAGCCAGTTTTCAGAACAAATCCCCCCAGACCCATTGGGCATGCAAAAATCTTCACTGTTTGTGTTTTATGGATTCCACCCAGTTGAATATGAGATATTTCAGTGAGATATTTCACCCATCTATTAAAATAAACACACATTGTAAAAACATTTAAGGACTTCAGAAAGTCCAAATCCAGCCACAGCACAAGTATGGTTGGAATGCTGTTAATAGTCTCCTGAAAGCTCACATAGTAGGAAATGCTTACTTATACTGCAAAAATTGTGAAAATTTCCTTTTTTTTTTTTTTTGAGCACACTTTTATAACAGAACTATCAGAAATACTTTTAACCTGAATTCCTTCACTCAAATCTGAAAAAAGCCCAATCCACTCGCCCTTCTCCCCACACAGAGACCTACAGGCAGTGCTGCGTTCAGTATCGTGGAAAGCACCCAAGGCAGCAGTGGTGTGGCTTCCCTCCTGTTGTATGCAGACCACTGTCAGTTCTCACTTGGCAGAGGAGAGCTCTGGGGAGGCTGAAGGAGCTCACACCCTCACACCTCAGTTTTCAGGAGTGCTCTAACCAAGCTCATGTTGGGATAAGGCTGATTTCTGCTCCTCCTGCTGAAGCTTATTCAGAGAGGGTGAATTAAGCAAGAGGCAGACCAATGCTGCATCCAAATGAAAAACTGGCACATAGGGAGGGAGAAACTGAGTCCTTCTTCAGAGCCTGCTCTGGCTTTTCAGTTGAATTTGAGAGAGGTTCACAGGAAAGGCTCTCTCCTCTTAGTCCAGCCAGTATCCTGGGGAAAGTCTGGCACTGTCAAGGCACACAAGCCCATCTTCAGTCTGAAGCTGAAGAACTGGCTTTAGAGGCTTCAGATACAGACTGAGAACCTCTCTGGGAAATTGTGTACTGTTTTCTCAGATCACTAGGATGTAACTGGTGAATCAAGGAATAAAACACAAAAATTAGAGTGCAAGCAAGAATTCAACCTTGAAAGCCCTTAAGGACAAAAGACGCCTTCAGAAGTGGGTACCATATTACCAACAACACAAAATGCATATCCCTAACAAAGAAAAGAACCATAAAATCATAGAAGATCCTAGGCTGGAAGGGACCCCAACAGATCACGTTTCCCAACCTTTTATGGGAGAGAAAGCCTAGATGAGGTTATCTAGCATCCTCTCCAAAACTTTAAGTGGTAAAACTTCTATTTGAATTGATTAACCTTAAGCATCTTGAAAACCTTAAGTGATGGTAACTGTATTGTATCCCTGAAGATGTTGTTCCAGTGAACAGTTGTACTCACTGTGAAAAAAAAGTAGGAGGAGAATAAAAGTTTTGCTCTGTACCTTCCTTTAAACCAATTTTTCTCAGGCTGTTGCTCCTTCATTCCTTAGCTTACAGATGTTATAAGTTTCTTTAGGTTTTCTTAGTTACTTCTATTCTCTCAGAATTCATGCTATTTTTGCATTATATAAATAAGAGAAGATCATAAAATGGTTTAGGTTGGAGTGAACCCAAAAGACCATCTAGTCCCAACCCCACCTTCTATGGACAGGGACACCTTTCACTAGACCAGGTTGCTCAGGGTCTTATCCATCCAGCCTGTCCTTAAACA
>WAAG01022999.1:4057-30583 GCA_013390105.1 Tichodroma muraria
TATAAATATGGATTTCCAAAACTGAAATGCTTAGGTAATAAAAACAGCAGAAACACAAACCCACAAGTAGGATCATGTTTAAGACTGGTTGCAAAATGTGACCTGACTGACAACTCTTTTTAACATCTTTATAGATTTCATATATAAGAAATATGCATTTAGACAATACAGTGAATGACAAAAGCAGCATTAGAAAACTCAAATGAAAGTTGCAGAAATGTAAATAGAGTATTTTATTATCGCACTACATTTTCAGGCTGCATAAATAAGTGTACATATATTGGTGGCTGTACTAAGCCACTGTGACAACTATGACTTTATTGTGGCAACAAAATGCCAAGAAATCCACAGAGGTTTAGCAATATTTTCTGACACCACAATCCTGCAGCTATCTCCACAAGTAATTAAATGAAAATGCTGCACTGCCTCCTGCTACATTCCAGAGAGCTGTATCAGGCAATTCAGCCTGCCTAAGAAAAATACTGACAATGTACAGCCAGTGACTGACAGCTGCCAATCAGCCACAACCTCCTGAAATGGTTCAGATAGGCTGGCAAGAGAAATACTACACTGCATTAGCCCATAGATGTCAAGAATACCTTCCAAAGAGGCTAGTCTTCCTTAAAAGGAAACCTATATTCTTCAAGGGGTAAAAAAATACAGTTGTGGTAGATGCCTGGTCACTTTGCACTTTCTTTGCCAACCCTCCCTGCCACCACACCACAGAGAGGAAACTGGGCCATGCTGTGGGGAGTGTAGCAGCCACCAAGAATATCCAAAAAGGGGAGATGCTCAGCTGAGTCCAGTCAGGCACCCAGTGTGTTGCTATCAACTTCCTGCCTGGCTGGAGGAGAGGGAAGCTTGCAACTGGCTGAAATGCACCAGCGCTGGCATAAAAAAAAAGCCCCTGGAACAGAAAGGATATAGATGTTTCCCAGGGAATAAGGCAAAAAAACCCAGCTAGAACTGACTGCCTTGGATTAAGTGTGTAAAGGAATAGGAAGTGAAAACAGAGGGAGAGATGTAGAGGAGAGAGCACTGAGGTCAAAGTACAGAAGACAGAAAGGAAAGAAGGGTAAAGGACGTGGCAGAAAGTGCTGCAAGAAAACAATAAGCCAGTTCTCCACAGCAGTGACATACTGGAGCCAGCGTGGGCAATTTTTCTTCCAGCAATGGCTTTGGGGAAGACAATCCTTCCACCTTCATTGCCTCCAGTGTGATGCTGCTCAGTCAGGCACAGTAAAAATCTCTGCCTCAGAAGGACTACTGGCAACCAACTAAGCTTGTCCTTAGAATAAAGCAGGGAGCTGAACATGGAAAGGCTCGGCATCACACAAGACAGGTCACTGAATGCTGCTAAGAAATCCTGTACATCCTCAAGCTCAAAGCTACCAAGGGGCACTTCCACAGTAAATTTACAGCATTTCAGTGGTCAGGTCAGAATCACGTAGCCTTTAGCTCTTAGAGGTTATTCATACAAAAGATAATGACTAATTGCAAATTTTGGCTTCCCTTTTTTGGGGGGCGTTTTCTTGCCTAGTTTTGGCTCCGTGTCCACAATGAGCAGGGATAGTTTAAATAGTTTATAGCTCTGCTTTGTCATCCCAGAGCTGGAGTTCACAGAGCTGCAGCCTCCTCCTCGGGTTGTTCAGGCAGTTCCTGTGTGTACCAAAGGACATGTGCTATGAAGGAATCTGACACACAGGAATTGATTTTAACACGTTATTTAGGATTATGTCTGTTTTCATCATGCTTTTCTATTACAAGCAAAATGACTTTCTGGAACTATTGAAGAATGTGGCATCAAATAAAGCAGAGCCTCAATTCCTGCCTGGAGGGTCCATGCTGCAGCATTTGTAGACTCAATCAAAAGGCAAAGTTTGCTCATAGACAGCCAGACTTTTAAACTTCGTTTGCTCAGGCTGTACCAGAAGCATCCAGCACTAATATAATTCTAGCAAACATAGCAATCATTTGTTCTACTTGACAAAGATCACCAGACATCAGCTTGAATCTCCCACTGAAGTCCCTTTACTAAATTCTGCTTTCAGTGGCAGAACCAAAGCTGGTTCACAATGAGCTGGGCCCCATTTTTTATAATAAGCAATCAGGAATATTATGCATTTTTTATACTCTGCAATTTTAAATTTATAAGGTATAATCCTGAAAACTAGGATTAAGTTTAATATGCTTTGAGTTCACATGATCTCATTACAGGATGAGATGATTCTAGACAGACTCTGCACAGTACTCAGGGGCCCAGCATGTGACAACTATGCACGTAACTCAGCAATTCTGCCTGGAAAGAAGGGTTTGTATAATTTTACTCAAAGAACCTTTTGATTTCAGTCTTAGTGTCTTGGCTAACTGGCAAATTCTGAACACTAAAGTAGCCTGCCGTTTAGCAGCAACTCCTCTCCAAGCTCTTAGATTTTATTCTGGGGCACAAAAAGGTACACAGTTTTAAAGAACTTTAAGCTGGTCTCTCACTGTAGCAAGGTATCAATTTGCTTTTAACCTTGCAGTAGGATTTGCAAGGTAACAGCAGTTTGATACCTTGTCTAATTCACAGTGCAGAGTTATGTGGCTTGTGTGTCTAATTTATACATGGACATTTCCAACTTTCAAAGGGGAAAATGTGATTTAAGTACACGATTGTCTGCCAAATTCCTCAAACAATCACAGATGTTTCATACATGTCTGACTTAAGAGGGCTGACTGCTGAAACTTAGACTTATCCAAACCACTACAAATTCCTCTACAAGCCATTTGTCTAGAGGCAAAGGACAAGGTCTAGATTTATGGATCATGACACAAACTTATAAATCTTTGCTCTTAGTTTACGATTTAAAAAACATTTAAATACGGAGTTTGTCAGTCGAAGTAGCTTTTGGTCCTTTAATCCTGAGTTCCAGTTTAATGAAGCAGAATCAGGACTTGTGTTTCCCTGCCTTAACGTGCACTTACTGGTTTTGTACAGTGCCAGTGTCTGCAGCATGAACACAAATAAATGCAGAACACAAACCTGCAGAATTCTGGGAATGCAGCTGCCACCTCCACTGTGGGGAATAGCAAAGATGAGGAACCTTTTCCCCCCAGCCTCACCAGCAGGAGGAAGAGCCTGCAGGGTTCCCTGCCACAGCAGCTATTGCCTCTCCATCCTCCTGAGGAGGTTGCCTGGCACAGAAGGAGCAGACAGACTCCTGAAAGCCCACCTGCCCAACACAGTCTGTGGTGTGTGTCACAGTCACTCAGCTGAGGATGGGGTTTGGTTTTCCAAACAGCTTGTCTCGATAACTGTGGAGCAACCCTAGAACTGCCTAATGTTCAGTTTCTATTCTAGACTGAGTTGCCCTCAAATCACTGTTGCTTGACAATTAAAAAAAAAAAAAAAAAAGAACCTGTCTTCAGTTTCACCTAATTTACCAAACTTCAGCAATTTTGGGTGACTGAACATAAAATTTTCAATCTGTGACAAATATCTTTTTCAGTTAACTTTTTTAACAAGCAAAAGAAAATCACTTCCTGCCCAGTTAAAATCCAGTAACTTAATCTTTACAATACTAATGGTGATGTTTGGGGCCTAAAATTTGGCAGGGTGTTGCCACTGATTTCTTCAAACCAAAACTTTTAATCACATATTATCCCAATTTTTAAAATAGCTTTAGCGGTTCAAAATACCATATTTTCAGTGAATGAGCTATTCAAAAATCCTAATCAGGGACCCATTTTACTAGAAACTGTATAAACACAGCTGCTAGAAAGGCTCTGGTACAGATTGCAACATAATGGTTTGAATTCTGTTTGGAGTAGAACCTCACAGTGGCAACTTAAACATGTCAAACACACTTCTGTGGCCCCAAAAAGTAATGTAATATGATTTGATTAAAAATAAACCATAACAAGTGAAATGTAATACTGAAATACAAAGAGCAGAAGGTGGAGCCAGAGCAACCATGATGTAAGTTTACGAGAATTTGCTCTTGAAGAGCAACACCCACGAGTAAAAGAGGAAGAAGGGGAGCTGAGGAGGAAAGACAGCTTTGAGGAAAGAGAAATGAAAACAACCTGAGGCAAAACCAGAGCCAAGGAGGCCACCTGAGAGCTGTTCTGCCTGCGAGAGCACTGCCAGCCCTGGCCATCGAAGCATCTGAGGAAACCCTAATCCTGAAGAGAGGCTTCCAGGATACAGCACTAACATGTGGAAGACTCTTCAAATTGTATTCTGCTTCAGTCAGGTCATTTTCTTTCAAAAGAATTCACTGCTTTCAGGGTTCAGGAGAAATCCACTGCAGAACCAAAACCAGATGGGAGAATGTTTAACAACACGCAGAGTACTCAGTGCCAGGAGAAAGCCCAAACGCAGCTATTTGGAGTCAAGGCTCATGAGGCTGCAGGTGCAAAACAGCAAGAGGGCTGCTCCAGGTAGCTGCTTCCACAGACTCTTCCAGATGCTGCAGAAAAAGATCAAATACGGGTTATAAACACTTTGCAGTGGTTTTATTGAGTGGGGTGGGGAATGGGAAGGTTGTTTGGTTTATTTGCTCAATGTTGAAATAGCTCTCAGTTGCAGCTACAGAGAGCTATAATCCCTGCAATCATTTTATTGCGTCACAGAAACATGTATTTGAGGTAGTCTGGCTGGGATTTATTCAGTACATATAACAGCAGCAAAGCGTTTTCAAAAAGAGGTTTGTGGTTGGATTGATGGACATGTAATCACTTTGGAAGGCAAGATGAATCATTCAAACTAGTGGGGTGAAGCAAAAATACACACTGAATTCCCCTCAGCCAAGGAAACAAAAGAATAAATTATCATATTCTACATGAACTGGGTAAAGAAAAAAAGGACCAGAAAATTTTCCAAGACAACTGACTTCAAAGAGTATTTGAATTTAGTATTCAAAGGATATCTAGGAAGAATCTTTTTGGAACGGATGTGAAATTTGTAATAACCCACTACACAGCTTACCTTCTTGCTGGTAACTTGAATTTTCATTCCTACAAGAAAAGAGGAACATATCAGTGTTGCATCACCAGGCTGAAGCTGGAGGTGCTCTTAAGAGAATTTTCAAAAAGATCTACTTACCAAACTCTGTGCCTCTCTGTGAAGATCTCTGTAATTTGGGTTCTTTTGATCATCTTCAATTTAAAAAAAAAAAAAAAAAGAAAAAAAAGCGCTGCATTCTCAGATTGCAATTGCTGGAGTTACACCACTTTGAACAATCAATTTTGGCTGCTGCAGATGAAATTGGCTATGGCAAAGTAAATCATGTTGCATAGCAGATGACTCAAATCTCTTCTCAGGACCACTCGTACTCTTTGTATAAAGAGAGGGCTGCATTCAATTCAGCAACCAAGCTGGATTGCTTGAGCTTTTCCTTGGCTATTTCTGCTTGTTCCTTAAACTTATCAGCTCTTTTGACTGGACAATTTTGTACAGAATAAATGGTTCCTTCCAAAAATGCATTATAGACTATGGATTTCCTCCCCCCAGATTCTACTTCCGCTCAACTCCAAGTCTTCTCTGGGACTTTCCCTGCTGGCAAGGCAACAGATCATTGCAGTTCTTTGGATTGTTTTTGCTTACTTGTTGATAGGAAGCAGTCTGGACTTCCTAAAAGGCTGCACACCTGTGAGAGATTTGCCCAAGCAGCAAAATCACTCCCAGGAAAACAGTTCTTAACCACACTACTTAATAATGATCTTTGGGATGTACTGCCTGAACTGTGGATTTCAGCATGTTGACTCACAAAATGTTTCCATGAAATGGAGCTTTTGGTCTTATTATAAGGATACTTCTTGCTGGGAATGATCTTGATGCTCATTTTCCTTATGCAGAGATTGCTGATTTGGGGAGGGAGATGAGGATAGCCAAGGAGAGCTCCAGAGGTCAAATCAAGGACGGGAGACGGGCCACTTGGTAGGGTAACTATAGATCCCTGTGTTTGCTGCAGTGTTCGATTTGTACATCAGGCACTGCATTAAGAAATACGACACACAAAAGCCACAGTGTATTGTGTTTAACCCTTGGCAACCTAAGTGAGCTACGAAGTCCAAGCCCAGTAGGAGGAAACCTCTACAATATGTTTGACATATGTTTGTTCCTATACAGCCCCTCCCTGTAATGTCACCCATAGACTCCAGTACATGAGTGCACAGCTCACTGTTTGAGTTCAGTTTTGGAACCTATTTACAATCCTGACAGAGGATCTTATTTCTACCACAACAGTTACTCAGATTCTCTGACAGGACACAGGACAAGATGACTTCAGGCATAAACTGACTACAGAAGAGTTCAGTGTGTTTATTTTGCAGCTTTATGAAGAAAAAACTGATGGCTTTCCAATGCCTTATCACATCTCTTCCATGGCCACGTCGCTGACATTACTTTGGACCTTTATGCAAAGAAAACTTTCAACTCCACTTATAGATGTGATCCAAGAAATGTTTTTTGGTGACCTCACAGGGCTGCTTACACATCAACTAAATGTCTGTAAATACTGATAAATTCTTATCTGGGGTTGAATGTAATTAAGATTTCTGTTGATTATCCAAAGCCTTGGAGACCTCTTAACTTTGCACAGTATGTATATTCCAACAGACATAAGTTAGTTTCCTTGAGCCTGTAAGGAAATCTTTCTGGGATGGGTGTTGAGTTGGTCAGAAGTGTTTGATTCACAGCTGTGGAAGCTGAGGACTTCTGCCTTCCCCAGTGCAGTAAAAAATGCAATCTAAGTTCAAGTTTCTATACTTGCCGTGACAATTTGTCATTTCTATCGATTTTTTTCTCACTAGCAGTCTTTGCATGCCTTCTCAATCTCTGCTGAGATTAAGCTGCTATACTTTAACAGACAACACAAGCAATATTCAAGGCACTAACTTAGATATGATGGGACTGCTTTCTAACAGGATTTTTCAGGAGGAAAATGGAGATATTTGTTCCAGTCTCTAACTCTAAAAGTTAAAATCTACAAGTTAAAACTTTCTCTTAACTTCTCTGACTCTCAGCCACTGACAGCACACCCAAAAGTATTGGGGGTGTACAGTATGATTCTACAAGTGGAGAAGACAAAACTGTGTAGCCACAGTCATGTGCCTTTCCATTTTCATAAAATGGACAGAATCTTGTTTGACTGATTCTTGAAAGAACTGACCTAAGGAATTAGCTAAAAGATTAAGTTATACTAACTTCTGAAGTACAAGAACATAGTTACAGGAGGGACATAGACTGTGTCAAGTTTTGATTTTTTCCTTATTTAAATTCTCTTGCCAAATATAACTAAAACATGGTTTAGGTTGCACTTATCTTTTTTTCATAGTAGCAGAATACAAACACAAATGTAAATTACCTCAACGTTCTCACTATTATCTTAAGATGGAACTTAAAACCTTCTTTCTAACGTGTAACTTTGATTATCTTAGGTTTTGATTATTAACAGCAAAGTTATTTTTGGAGAAGTAAATGTTTATTTCCAAATTAAAAAGACAAAAAATGTTGCTACTAAACAAATTGCTTTTCTCAGTAATCAAATTCTTCCCATCAAAACTAGACTGCCTCTCAAATGAATGACCTCTCACACTGAGACTCCAGCAATAATCAGAGATAAACTGACCATTGTCACAGCACAGAAAGGGTCAAGCTTCAAGACCTATTTACCACCCCATTTCACAAACAGAGAAGGGATGCATTGAGGATATCAAAATACTTATCAAATATGAAGGCAATAGGAATAAATCTTCTTAAAATGTTGTGGGCCAGCTCCGACAGCTGGGATTTAGCTTTTATGTGGAAAGACCTTGGTTCAAACCCACAAACTCTTTTGGGGTCACTGCATAAGTGCTTTAAGTTTCCAAAGATAAGTAAAAGATCGGGTTCATGGTCTGTTCTCCTTAATAAATAACTGTAATAATATGAATCATTCTCCCTTTTCTGAGTCAAAGCTTCCCAGAATCATTCCAAACTTCTCCCCTCCAGCCTTATTTTCTAACAGAAATCCCTAGTAAAGTAAAATGAGGAAATTCAGAGCTTGTTTGCAAGAAGTATTCCCTCCCACAGAGCAAGCATTTTTCCACCTTGGAAAAACACTGCTTCTCAAAATGGGGCACTGCATTACATCAATACCCCTGCATATGAACAGGCAGAGGCATGAATTCCCCTTGTTTCCGGAGGGCAGGGCAGCCCCCAGTGTGATAAAAAAGCCTGACCCAGCAGGTGTCTATTCCAGCTCAGGATCACCCCAGGTATCTGGTGACAGAAGACTGGAGCTGTGCTGCTCTCTGCCAGGGAATTGTGCAGGCCAATTCCCTGCCAAGTCTGTTCCACACAGGCACACACAGTCAGTCTCCTGGGAAACCTCTTCCTGCTTCAGTTCTGGTAGCATTTGAAACTCTTAATGGAATATTCGACTCAGCCTTAACATACTCAGATCAATCAGATGAAGATGTAGAAAATGGTTACCAAAACCTATTAATTTCAGTGTTTTCTCTGGCAGAAACAAAAAAGTTCTGGTAAGGATGAAAACGTCAGGGAAAAATATCCCCAAAGGATGAGAGAGAAACTGGAGTCACAAACGCAAACACATGGTAGAGAATCAGAAAATCCTCCACTGGGTTCCAACTCCTAAATTAACAGCATTCTGACGCACGCTGGGGAGAGACAGCAGTGAGACAATCTGGTTGTTCCCTTTATAAGATGAAAACAATCTCTTCTCCTTGCTCAACCTTTCACAATAATCCCATGAGGAATTGCTCCAGCTAGGCGCACACAGAGCCAGCACATCCATCCAGCCAGGCTGCACGGGGCAGGTTTACCTCACCACCAGCCTCCCAGGTCCAAAGGGTCAGTCCACAACCTCCCAGCTCTTCCAGGGACTGGAGTGTGTGTGGAAGGCACAACCGGCAGACCTCCAAACCCACCTGCAGGACTCCATGGCTTGTGGAGGGGGAGGAAGGTTGTCTTTTGACGGTAGAAAAGAAATGCAAACTTTAATTGCTAAATAGGCAGTGCCTAGACATGTGAGCAGGGATGATAAGGAAAATACCTATAGCAGTTCAAATTGGGTTTTAAAGAGAAAGAGCTTAATCCATTTCTAATTAAGTCCCATGAAGTAGTGAATTGACACTCTAAGCATATGTATGCAAAAACAGCTGAGAAGAGAAGCTGGGTAACTCCTCTCAGCACAACTTAGATCACTTCTGCCATCTATAACTCATCTACGGGCAGCACTCACCGTGCCAAAACTCCACGTGGCCGCTTTGAACTGGAAAAGAAGCCAAAAGCGAAGGACAGGCGTCCAAAGGGAACACAAAAGCAGATTCCAGCAGCTTTGCTTACGGGCTCTATTCACGCTGCTTAACCCCACACAATGCAGCCTGGCAGCCCTTGCCTGACCAAATTAGCAGCGCGTCCCTAATGAGCCTGACAGCTCAGGATGCTGCCATTAACCAAGCAGTCAATGAGACTCCCCTGCTGCCTGCCCAGGTCACAGACCTGTCCCTCTCACACACGGCCACTTCCTTACAGGCAGGCTGGTGACCTGTTACAGAGGGTTGTAATTTTGGATTTTTACAATGGTATTTTCAGTTTACAGATAACTACAGGCTTAAGCCAAAGGGCAGAGAAAGAACCCAAATCCTCCTCGATTTGCTGAAATTACTTCTGCCCACAGACCTGTGCTCAATAAAAAGATACAGAAAGGGAATACTTGGGCATTGATCTCCACTCAGACACTGCTCAGCCAGCAGCTGTCCAGTACTCTGGCAGCCAAACACCATTGTGTCCTTCCTCAGGGAAGCAGCCCTGTTGCTTGATCTGATGTTTTTTGTAAGGACCTCCATCTCTCCACCCACTCCAGTTCCAATCTTCAATGTCATACACTAAAAATAAGAGCCTTCTTACAAGCATTTCCTACAAAAAAGGAACTGATCGATAGATCTGAGTCTTTTTGACCTTGAATTTTTTGATGGACATATGATTCAAGATGGGCTAGCACCACACTACTGAACTTCAAATCTGAGCTGTGAAGAGGTTTGGATAGAATTGCTCAATATTTAATTACAAAGTTTAGTCTCCTGATATATGATGTTATATAGATTCAGAATTCTGTGGTCTACTTCTATTCACCTCTTTCCTCACTAGTGTGTATTCAAGGGCTCTCACAAGCAAAATTTTCATAAAAACAGAACAATCCACCTAAAGGACACTTCAAGATCAACTCGTACAAACCTCCTCAAATGTTTACAGTGCAAATGTAGCATAGGAAGCTTTCTTCTCTAAATTAGAATTCAGCTGGGTTGATCTCTAAAGCAGTTCAGACAGAGTGTAACCCCGAGGTTTTTCCTAGGCTTCATCCTACAGCTGGCTCTTTCACTGAAAGATGGAGCGTTATGATACTGCAGTGCAAATTCAAAAGCAGGATACAGGGCATAAGATACACATTCAAAGTGCTTGCAAGAATCAAACATAAAAGATATGGAGCACAGTGCTGCTTTCAGAGATATGCAAGACGATGATGGTATTTGCTCTATGTTAGATTAAAATCTTCCAATATCAGGTCAGCAGCTGCAAGACTTGTGAATGCTGTAACGACACTTTACTCACACTCTACGCTTGGGTAGGCAATTGCCATAGTAAGGAGACCTCAGCTATCCCAAACTGCAGCCTCTTTAACCTGGATTAGTTAAGCTGCTTTCCAGCCTGTGGTTCTTTCCTCATCATTCAAGCACAGACAGGAGGAAGGTGCACAATTTCAAGCAGGATGGAAGTTGAAATACTCCATAGTGATTCCTGGCCATCAGAACAGGACCTGCACATCTGTGTGAAACATGGGCTCCAATATGTTAGAGCCAAAGTTTCCAGCTCTAAGAGCCTCATTTTCCAAGAAACAAAGTTCACTGATAACAATTGCTGCTCCAGACCACGACTGCCTTTCATTCTCAAATCCTTGTTTCATCTCACTAACAAAGCAAACAGTACTTAAGCAGCTTGGAGATGTCATGCACAGAGAGCTAGGCAGCCTCATGGAGCTATTTTACATTTTAAAAAGCACTTACATTTTCACATGTCTAAATGTTATGACTTACATTAAAAAAATAAAGTCAATCAACATTTCTATCTGTTAATACTACCTTTTTTTTTTTAAATTTTACATAGGATATTTTTTCTTAAATTCCTTTGGGCAGCAAGTTTCAAAACTAATCCGCTGTGGAATTCTGGGTGGACAAAATTCTGAACAGAAGACATTTTACAATTTGCCCCAACACTGACAAAAGCATACAACTTCCTCTGTCCAAATGATACTTCTGTTCAGCTTTTTTGCACACTTATTTAAGATGCTGTGAAGAAAGTTGTATAAAAAAATTAATCTCCTGATACATAAATCCTAAGTAATACCAAAAATAAGGAAATATTCCTTCAAAGTAGAGTTCTTAAAAAAAACCAAGCAAACCTTTCAGTTTCACCTATATGTGAGCTTTCTAAAAAGGAAGCATTACAGAAGAATCTTATCTCTTATAAACCGATCTGCAATTAAAGCAGAACAATGAAAAAAAACCCCTTAAACACCAACAAAAAAGCCCTCTAAACCACTTTTGTGACCCTCTTGTACTGCTGGCTCTCCAGAGAGAGGACTACAAACTAAACAAATCCAAGAAGGCAGCAGCACACATTGCTTTCAACTGGTTTTGAAGTCTCACCTGCTTTTCTACCAAACAAAAAACCACCCTCTTTTGCTTAAGCCAACTGAACAATAGTTTGCTTTCACATAAGCTCAGACACCTTATAATAATTACAATAGTAATTCAAGTCTTGATTTTAGAAGTTAATTTCTCAGCCATATTGCTTGGGGGAGGAAAGCAGGGCAAAAGAAACCTCCAAAGGATAGACAATACTAGTAACAAAGGTATTTGGGCTCAGATTCCTCTGAGATTGTCAAAAGTGTATGTGAGGCACTAACCTAACCTTACTCTTGCTGGTCTAATGCCATTCCTCAGCCTTGTTTTCTTCGTCTGCAGATTTTTGCCTCAAATCTACCACTGTGGACTTCAGACCAGAAAGAATTTCTGGAGGGGAGACAGAGAGAGAAGATACATCCCACACGACACAACACAACATCACACAAAATGAAACCTTACTTAAGGGAGAAGAATGCAGATGGGAAGGTGACTTAACTCATCTGGTTTGTTTTCAGAGCAAAGCTTGCTTTAATTCCTGTCTATTTTACTAATTATTCCAAAGAGTAAGTCTGTGCTCAGTGTTGCTAATCAGAGTGTGCAGAAACAATACCCTCTCTGCACTTAGAGCCAAATTTAGAGGTCTGCTGTCCAGTTCATAAAGTTTAGGGTTTCTATGAATAAGCTTAATTAAGCCTTGGAGAATATCCAGGCTTCAGGACATAATTTCCACACAGAGCCTTTGAAGCAAGATTTCAGCATCATTCCTCCAGGAGACAAATGGATTCGAGTGAAATGGCATTCATATTTTTTTCCCCTTTAACCTGAGACAGCTTAAAATGGAACATTGTTATTGAGCAGGAACCAGCTCTTCCTTTATGTATTTTGTGTATTATGCCCTGGAATTTATCCAGATCCATAGTAAGAAAGTATCCAGAAATAAAATGAGGAAAAGAGTATATGAGCAGCCCCAAGCTAAAATGAATAGCACCCTATCCTTGTTTTTTAAAAAATTCATCCCATATACCATCAAACTGCTGGAAAAACTCTTTCTTCCCAAGCCCTCTCTTCTCCCTACCTCATCACAGGTTCCCATTCAAGGCCAGTGACTCAACACCTCAACAGGGAAAACAGTCCAGGCTGAAATTTATACCCAACAGGATGGGAGAATGTTCAGCTCATTTCAAGGAGGAAGGAAGGAAAAGCCATTAGCAGTCAGAAAGGAAGCACATTTCAATAAGGCTCTTTTGTCTTTAGAAAAGGGAAAGCAAGCTGAGAAGAGTTCTCCCCACTACACAGTTGTGCTTACATAGGCTTCTTGCTTGGAAAAAACCTTGATTTTGGCAAAAACTACACAAAAGAAGAAAAAAACTAAACTGCTTAATAAAAGAAACCTAAATAACAACAACACAGATCTGCTCTGGAAGGGATCTAAATATTTACACCTTCCAAGTAAACAGGAGGAGTCAAGGCCTGAAGGTGCCAGATAAAGAACATGCATGGAGTCATTTTTCACAGGAGAAATGACTGACTGTCAGACTGGCTCTGGGTGAGTGGCTGGGCAGACACCAGGGACATGGTGCTGGACTTTTTTCTTCTTTTCTCTTTTCTTGTCTTTCTCACAAAGAACATAAGAAACAACACCCCAGCGTACCCCAGAGGTTTCTCTGGTTGCCTCTGTGAGGCCACCAAGGTACAAGAACTCTTTATCATGCAACTGTCCACTCTGAAATGGAGGATTCAGAAGGGGCACAGGGCAATGAGGTGCTGCTGCGAAGGAGGTGAGGCTGAGATCCCTACGACAGGACGTGCAGCACACTCTAGAGATGTAAGATTTGGAAACAGAAATAAGTCTGTCATACACTTTTCTTCTTCTACTACAGTGAGCAAAGCCTGGAAGCAGGGAAGCGTACAGTGCTGGGAGAAATGCCAGGCAGGTTCCTCCCCAAAATGGCATCTCCCTGAGCTGCAGGGGCTGCAGGACCATCCATCCACTGGCATGGAGCTGAGGCCCTGTGCAGAACAGCAGCACTGTCCTGGTGTCCCTGCTTGCAGCACATGCCTGGGTAGTTTTTCCAGAGAAGTTGCAGCTCCTCCTGCAGCTGTGCCTGTCCATCTGTTTCCTGCCTTTGATGAAAACTGCTGCTTGGCTAGACTGGATTTGAGCCCTAACAGGGATTGTTTTACTTTCCTCCAACCCTCCCCAGTGGAAATCAGATGCGTAAGCAGAGCTATCTTTCAAGATCACAGAAGACAAAGTATTATGGGTTATCATATTAGCTCCCTTCCATCTGATGACTCCAAGAATAGGAACATTAAGTATCTGTCACTGCTTGTCCCCAGTGAACAAAGCCACAGTACTTTATGCTTTCATTGACAAGTTTAGGCCAAGAAGAACAAGCCCAGAGCACCCCTGACTCAGGCAGTCCCAAATCACCCAATGGTGGGTGACATCAGCTCCAGCCCAGAGCACCTCTGCACACAACTGCAGACGCAGCTTGGCCATGGTTCGTGCCACCACACATAATGTGCTCTTCAGAAAAGGGCCAAACAAGAGAAGATTTGTTAGACAATGTACTGGAGCAAAGCTGAGTACTTAACATTTTGAAAAATGCAAGGGCCTGATGGGGCTGAGCAGAGGCACACGCTGAACAAAACCCTTCAGAGGCAGACTGGAGCTGCCCACATGTTACCAGCTACCGGCCTCCGACAGGCACGAACTGAGGCTCGATTGTGTAACGCAGATCAGAGGCTTTCACCAGAAGTCTGGCAAATTGAAAAGCTCTCTTAAGTTTTCAACAGTGGGGCTATTAGCAGGAAGCACAGTCCACATGACCCTCACAGTCTTCCCAGGAAGAAAAGTAACAGCCTAGAAATGCAACGGAGAGTTAGGATCAGCACTCCTGTGATAGTAAAACAGATCCTAATAACACCTGCTGCCCTTTGCTTTATTTGCAGAGGCTTTTCCTCTGCATATTTCAACTCTCTGCTAGCTGAATAGTTTTTGACTACAGAAGGTGCTCTTATTTAGCTTTATTACAACAATTATTTAGACTAAGAATCCATTATTCTTCCGTTATGCCCGAAACATAGCATTGCTTGAGCTCAGGAAAGCAAATTCCCTTCCCAGGCCTGCTCTGAGTAGCTGAGGTGTGGGACTGCTGCCCAGGACCTGCTGGTGATGATGGAGCCACACGGTCACCTGAGCAGACTGTCCCTCCCAACGTGGGACCAGCACAGCTTCTCCATGGCGACAGCTGGGGCTGGATCTCGTGACTCCTCCACACAAGGAGCCAAAAGCTGGCAGACCCAGCCCTGGCACGAGCTGTGCTGCCGGGGCACTCTCTGCAACACACTCTGTGATCCTTGCCTGACACTGTGCAAAGAAGGCACCACTGCTGATTTAAGAGCACTCTGGACTGCAGTTATGGGAATCAGGGACAGTATTTTGGCCAAGCATCTCATCTGGCTTGTTCCAACGCTCCTTTTCAAGGAACGGCTACTGGCTACAGTCACAGACAGGATATAGGGCTAGGTGGACCCAGCACGGCTGAACTCATAGTTGCAAAAGAGCCCTGTAAGAGTAAATACACATCAACACAGGTTAAGTTTTTTCGGTGTCATACTGGGAATATTTTGGCCTGCAGAGTTTTGGCAACAAGGGTAGAGTCGCATGCTGTGACTTCCAGATCTGCATGCCTGACAGAGCTCCTCAGTTTAACAGCAATTCTCATCAAGAACCTCTCTGGTCATTCACTGCGAAATATTCTGTTCAGAGGAAAAACTATTTTCAAGTTAAAGCAGGGGTTTTTAATTTAAAATTATTTTTAAACCTATTGCTTTTTGGCCTGAAGCCAGTAGACAAAATTCTATTTATATTTATAGATCAGATTACCTCCTCATTATTCACACATCTGTTTAAAAGGTGCACTTTTCATTTATACCTTCTTAGGGAAAAAAAAACCAACCCAAACAAACCCCAAGTCTTTTAATTTCTTCGAAGCCTTTCAATGACTATAACTGAAATTAACAGCACTCACTTGTGCATAACTTCATTTCATTGCTATTTGTCATATAAGCCTCCATTCTGTAACTACAATAACTTAGATGACAGTAAGAAGTAAGGAATTGTACAGAAACCTGTAGAAAGATGAACAAGCCTGTAGAAAGATGAATAAACCTGGGGTGGGTTTGGGCCATCTGATCCTGAATGGATGAGGAATGGAGCTCCTGCCTGCAGCCACTATGTGCCAACACCCTGCTCGCTTCCCACGCTGCCACAGCTCCCCTTCTGCCACAGCTTAACACCACACCACAGGCTGTAAAACCCAAACTAGGAAAAAAGGAACAGGCCAACACACTCCTGTGCAACTGACAATCACTTTTAACAAACACTACCTTGGATGGAGGCTACAATCAGTGAGTTTTAAGATTTAGGTTTGATTTTAAGGGTTTTTTTGGTAAAAGCTTGTTATCTGCCTCAAAGACAGATACGTTATGCAAGTTCATGTCACAGATCATAGATAACAGAAAATGTTTGGATAGTTCTCTCTTCAGGTGTACTCACAAACAAGAACAGTATATCAGTATTTCTTCACACAATCCTTCCCATTTGCAGTTATCTCAAAGTAGTTCAACCTGCAGAAATTCAATCTTTAGTATCTGCTGCTACAGTAAGCAAGAGGGAACCATGTCTAAAATGGAAATGTTGATTATCAAAGCCATTCGTGCTTTGGCCCAGATTTTGGCAGTGGCAGCTTAAATGCTGGCCCAAAGGTTCCCCTGCTGCCCCTGTTTCAGCCCTGGCACAGCCCCACAGAGCAGAACAGTCCTGAGACAAATATCCAAGAACCAGTTCCCCACTACAGCTCTTCCCAGAACTATTATCATTCCCCCTTACCCAGGCAGATTAAAGATAATAACACTGATATAAAGGAAAATATTTCCTTAATGCTGTAATCTCAACAACGATCGTTGCGAGCAGGGATAACAATGCCTCGATCGCTGCGAGCAAACGCCTGTTTTGCAGAGCGGCCTTGGAAGCTGCACCTGCAGCTCTGAGCTCACCTGCCAGCAGCTGCAGATGCTTAGTCACCTCCTCAGCACAGCAAACAACCCAGCAGCCTCGTCTGTGCCTGCCTCTGATTTCATTTGCAAAGTTACAGATGTGCCTACTCAAAAGCACCCTTTACAGGCAGTTCCTCACAACATTAAAGCCCCTTTACACCTTCTGAGTAATTCTAGCTGCCTGTACAGCAGGGATGTTATTTGTTATCCCATCCTTAGGGATTACAGTTGAATTACTTTGCTGTATATTATCCTCTACCCAAATATTCAAAAATCATGCTGACTGCTTGTCTGTGCAGGAAGTAAGAGTTTCAGCTGTATCAAAGGGGAGGAAAAATCCAAGCTGTGTCTACAGTGAACCTCCTCTAACATCCCTCCCCCCACCTGGTACTGTGCAATTTCAGTGTCAGCACTACTGTAGTTCAGCCAGACTGCCAAAGCCTACTTAAAAACTGAGCAACAGAGATTAGAGATGGAGTGGCTCAAAAATGAAGTTAAGCAAAACGTTTATGCATTTATCATAAAATGATAGGCTTCATAGTCCATGAGGATATTACTTGGAAAACAATCTGCAACTGTGATGAATTTCCTTAAGCTTCTGCAAGCACAGGTTTCTACAAAATGGGATTAATTCAAAACCTTATCAGCAAAAATTCATATGGCCCAGTTAATGGATCCTGCTTTACAGGGTTAAAATTTAAGCTATCTGGTATACTGGAGGAAAAAATTGTTTTTATAACCACACTTATGGTTCTCAGAGCACAATTCTGCCCTTGAGCAGGTTTGCTATTTCATTGTTAATAATGAAACCCTAAAGGAAAAGCTCAAAGGAACTAAAAGAAAAAAAAAGAAATCTCAAACTGTTTTTTGTATTTAAGTCTTTGGCTGACATTGCCATTTCCCCAAAATAAATATTTATTACAGTCCTTAAGCAAAATATGATTTAATCCATGGTTCAATTTTGAGATAACACTGAGAATATTACGGGGTTTAGTTCCAGCCTTGTTTTCTTGAGGTACAAGCCGTAGGTGAGAACACCCTGAACAAGTGTTTCTTTTGCTGCTGATGTAGAAAACAAAGCTTGGGCATCCTGGGGGACTTTTTTCAAGTGCAGTGAGCCACATGCCTGTCTCTACAGTGATATGACAGCAGCAGCCTCTCCCATCACTCAGAGAGGCAGATCCATGAAGCAGCAGCTTGTGTTCATGGGCCATCAATTGGATTAATCCTGCTGTGAGCAGATGGCTCTCCCTCACCTTACAGCATAGAGGCTGTGATAAAGACATCAGTCATGGATAATTCAAGTTATCAGAAGCTCCATCAGAAGCACATAAAGGGTGCTGACTGCACACCAGCTGCTTCAGGAAGTGGGTTTTGACTCAAGTCTGCACAATTTTGATTTCAAACCAGCCTTTTCCAATTTTTACAGAAGGCTAGCAAGATTAGTAAAGGCAGATTAAGATTAGTAAGGATGGACTTATGCAAAACTAAAATAGACTTGATTTTAAACTCCATGACGTTCTTCCCACAGTGTAACAGATTCTTCTTTCAAAATTACAGTTAAGTGATATAAATTTGCAAAGAGGGAAGTCCTTGAATATTCTGAAGCCTCCTCAATATTATCTTTCAAGCAGAAAAGTTATCTCATCAAATCAGTCCTACTTCTCCTCCCAAACACTCAGTGTGTGATGTTAACAGTGAGATCCTCTTCCCGAGATACTGGGTCCTGGGAAGCTGCTGCAACAGCCACTGAACTTGAGAATTTAAAGCAAGAGATCAAGCTGAAATCTGCAGTAGCCCCAGTTTAATTTTTGATTACAAGGCCAGGTCAGTTTCTCCACTCAAGGAGTTCAAAAATTTAAGAAATGCACGTTAAGTTTAGCTAAACTGTCATGAGCATTCCTATTAAGAAGTGCATGCTGTTTAGCTAAACTGTGATGAGCAATCCTATCTGGGAACATTAATTAACAACAACTCTTTCCACTGAAGAAAACACAAAAAGAAACTAGACTTGTGAATCAAAGTATAAACAATGACATCAAGTACAAACACTGTCGCTCCCAGAGATGTGACCTCTGACAGGCGCCTGGAACACAGAAGCACAATTACAAGAGCCACCAATGTCTTGATGGAAGCCAGCAGCCTGTGATCTATTTGAAATACTTTCCTCACACAATACTTAATATATCAGCTCCAAATTTTCCAGTCTGTTTGCAGTTTTTAACAGCACTAATTGATACTCAGCCTGTAATGAGTTCATTTTCAAATGTAAATCTCACTGGATGAAATTCTCCACGGTTTCCAGAAGAAATGACTGCTAACTTCATGCCTTGGCCATTGGAACCTCATTTGTCAAAAACCAGTGCTGGACTGAAATTGAAAAATTTGCATAGGTTTCTATTAAAGTACAGGAATGCAACTAATGGCAATCCCAGGGGGTTTTTGATACCAATATTCAAACAAACCTGATTTCAGAATTTGAAATCACAGGTTTGGCTGGTAGAGCTGATTGAGTACTTAAGACTTTCAAGGCACGTGACTTACACCACATGGATATTCCGACTACAAATGTAGCTTGTGTCAATAAAGCACATGCTAAATGGATTAAGGGTTGGCTAACTGACAGATGTCAAAGCAGTTGACAGCATAAAGTCACTGGGGAATGAAATTGCTTTAGTTTGGTTTTGCATTAATCAGAGTTAGCCAAATGCTCATGCAGATAGATACATAAAAATGCTGAAGTCTAGATATGCTAAGACATAGCTTGGCAGAATGAAATAAAATATAAAAGTATAAAGAAAAATGAAAAATGTGCACACATTCAACTGACATCAGTTAAAACAGGCAAAGCCAAGGACAGAGCTACACCTCTGGTAACACAGAGCACAGGCAACTGCTCAAGGAAACAGGATGTCTCGAAGAACTTCAGCATCCTGGCAGGTGAGTGACTCAGGAGCAGCCACTGCCACAGCACAATGAATAAATGACTCACAGAGCCTTCAGCTTTCTGCAACAAGGGAACAGAAAGTCAGGATGTGATTCCGTGGCACCACTGATGTATTACATTCAAATCTTAGTATCCAAATTTTTAAATTTGCATTGGAAAATTGAGGATGGCAGGAAAGAAGCCACCATGAAAAAAAATCTGAGTGTTGAAACAAAAAGTTCCTATAGGAGACTTTAAACACTCTTCTGTTGGGAAGTGACAACTATAGGCAGCAAGAAGTAACCCTGAGGAGATGCTAAAGATGCCCTCTCTTTACCCAGGAGGGAGGGCACAGTGGGGCTCAGTCCCAGAAACTGCTGCACAGTTCAAGCAAGACAAATCAGAAATATGATATCAATTTATGGGTGAGGCCAATTAGTAACTGGAAGAAAACAAGAAGTAAAACAGCAAATCCTTCGCTTGGTGTCATTAGATCAAAACTATCAGCTTTTTCAAAAAATGTACTTTAATCAACAAGGATATGGTAATGCCCATGGGTGAGAGATGGTGATACAAGATAATTGTTCCTTTTAGCTGTACCTTTTTTACATCTGTGCCAGATCCTGCAGAGACTTCCAGGTATACTTGTGGGCATGCACACCTGTATCATTCTAGTAAGGGTTGGATATGAAGTAAACATTGAGTTCCTTCAATATTAAATTTGAGAGTTGAGAAAGAAAAGGAAGTCATTCAAGGCTATGATGATGAGATGGACAGAAACATTAAGTAATTAAATTAATATTGACATTTTCTAGACAAAATTAGCACTTGGGAATACTGAATCAATATTACAATCTTCCCTGAATATTATGGGGGGCAAGAAGGTCCCCCATAATTAAAGCTAGTTTGATATTATATAAACATTTACATAATCTTGCAGTCATTCCCTTAGACCCTTATCACAGTGTACCTCTAAACATGAAGTTAAGGAGCTATGTTTTCCAAATTTCACATGCATTTTGAACGCTTCCTGTACCACAGCTTCTCAATTATGTATTGTATGCCTACAATTAGGTATTAAAACAAGTGAGAATGAAACAGGAAGGGAAGCAAGAGCTATGCAGAAAAAAACCAGTAAAACTACCTGCACTCATTCAAAAACAACACTGCAAAGCAACTTTTATGTTTAGACTACTGGGCCTCAAATTTCCATTATGTGAAGTTTCAATTCATAGTTCAAGAGCCAGTGGTCAGGTTTTGTTTGCAGCTGAGCTGAGTTCTAGCCTTTTCTTGGATTAGATCCAAACTCTAAAAAGGACAAGAAGGCCATCTCTAAGAAGGCAAAAAGACATTTAATCTATTCAGGAGCTTTCAAGACCTGTCAATATTAAAGAGCATCACATGTTCCTTGTCCAAGGCTCATCCAACATGATCCCCTAAGGAGTAATGGAAAAGTTTAAGACTCAAACCTACTTAACTGGAATATTTACAAAGGAAAAAAATTAAAAGTTTAATTGAGAGATTATTCTACTCATATCTGCCCTGGATATACAGATACAAAACACTGCTTCCCTTTATTTCCTTATTAAATCAGGAGTGGACTCATCATCCAGTTAGAAACACATGCACTAGGATTAGGTCGATGTTTTTACTGCTCACAAAGCTCTAATGTAAAAAAATAAAGTGACCCCATATGTGTGCCTGTGCAAGTATTTGCAAGATCAGGTTTTTTAAATTCATGGATGTTAAAGTCAGGAAATCTTAGAAATTCAAATTAATCAAGGAAGGAGGAAGAGCAGTGAACCAATAAATCAGCAAACTCAGAAACTATTTATGGTAAAAATGTTATCATTCATAGCACCAAGCTTAACTTATTTGCAATTTCAGATGTTCAAACTGGTCACATTTGCACAAGTGAAATCTAGAGATCCCTCTAGAAACTCAGATATTAGATAGATGGTAGTTTCAATCATTTACAGTCTTAAACCTTGTATACACAAGTCCCAATTCAGTCTTTTTCACATTCAGTTATGCCTTTCAAACAAAAAACCAGAATCTCTGGCTAAGACATAAACAGCTTTGCAAAGTTAAAGACAAAACCAAACATTCTGTTTCCAAGGTGGTGTGTAATGAACCTCAGATCATCTCTCTCTGCACAGCTTCCAGTTCTCCTTCAAAATATGAGTGTGACAGAGCAGCCTCCCCACAGGTATTCTCTGACACAAGAGCACGATGGAGGAAAAAACCATTTGCCAAAGCTGCTTCCCTGAGAAAGTCTAAGGGATAGAGGAGCGTGGCTGACAGGAACGATGTGCAGCCATCAGTCCTTGGGTGAAGGGAGGCACCATGAGGCAACATGACTGCTTTGTTTGGAAACTGCAGCCCTCCTCCTCCTTGGCCCAAGCACGATGCATCACAGCAGCCCAGTCATGCAGGACCCCCTCCTTCCTCTCCTCTGCTTCAGAGGGAGAGAGGATTTTCAAAATTCTTAAGAAAATAACACTTGTTTGGTACCAGAGCATGAGTTCAGCAGGCTCAGCCTCCTGTCTCTGACAGCGGCCAACAGCAGATGCTTAGGAAAAAACCCCTAAGAACTACTCATTCATCACTTCTTATCTATTCCAGCATTCTTGTGCCACTGAAAGTAAAGCTCAGGGCAGACAGAGACAGCAAGCTCATAATTTAGCACCAACAGTAAAATGTTCCATTCTCATTCAAAGCAAGACATCTGAGCTATCAGAAATTTGAAGCAGTTCAAGACACAAGATGAAGGGCAGGTACATCTATCAACTGCGCTTTTGGTTGAAAGCACGTTTTTCATAGTGCTGGATTTGATGACCCATGAAGTTCCTCCCTGCAATAATATCAAATCAAACAGCACTTTATTTTCTTTGACTTCAAGCAGTGAGATGAGCCCCAAAGAAAAACAACCCAAGGATCACAGTTATATTTCAGAGGAAATTTGTTTCAGGTTTGAGGTTTCTCCTCTCTGTCATTTGGTCTCATTTGACATGCTTAGGTATTTCTTCCAGGTCTTCACATTGTTTTAGAGATATATGTGTATATAGTTCATATATAAAGAGAAAAATCTAAGTAAAGATGACCTGTCCACACTGGCCAATTCACTGGTCAGCTCCTGCCAAATGATGTGCAACAGCTAAATTCCTCCTGAGCAGAAATGTTCATTTGTGTCACCCTTCCACTCTTTTCAAATGTGAAAACTGACCAATGAATTCAGAAATTATTCAGCTGACAGGGCAATTGCAAAGGCCTGGCACTTCCTTAGGAAGCAGTCTAAATAGAGTAAATAGCCTTATACAGTATTCAGTTTGATTCTGGGCATCTTTGGTTGGAATACCAAAAATAGTAAGGAGAGATAAGAAGTTGCTCAATAGAAATGTCTTTTTAAAAGCAGAAACTAGGAATGTAACATTTGCAGATATCTGTGAAGCTGGGAAATACCAATATCTGAATCATCCAAGCAGCATGCAAGCTCCAACTGTAACATTCAGTGGTTTTCAGCACTAGACCTCTGTCAGGTTAGTTCTTACTATCAGAGAGCACCCACCTGGACACAGCGTGCCCTTAGTAAGCCATTTCAAACCTGGCCTAACAGTATATTAGCAGTTTCTGTTGTCCTTTAAGATCAATTTTGGTTTAATCTCTTCTGCAGAGTCAGATGATTAGAACTTCCTCAAGAAACATTTTTCATCAAAAAAACAGAAACCATAACTAGGCTTCCTACAGTAACACCACACAGCATGCCCAGGTATTCACATCTGTAGTTTTCACTTCTTATGCAATTATGTAGTCTGCTTTGTGTGTTACTAATTAGGCAATTTTACCATTCTATTGCATTTTATATAAGGGCCATTTATATAAGGTCTAATCTCACTAAGTGTCAGAACTAAAAGCTCATTGTTCTCAGGCAGGAAGGCAATAAAATGATCCCAGCAGAAAAGGCCTCCAGAGTCAATTGCCAGGGGCCACTAACGAAGCACCTCCAGGCTCTGCACACACCTGAAACAAAGCTGTGCTCTGGAAATGGGTCTCGTCATGAAGGAAACTGTGCAAGGAGGTCAGAAAGCAATGGCTGCCTCAGGACCTCAGGTTATCACTTCAGCAGATGCTATTTCTGTTCTTTTCTTCTATTCTTTTCACTGAGATGAAAGCAGTTGATGGAGACGCTCATTAAGCCTACAGACATTTTGTACCAATTACTATCACAGGTCGTTGTTCTAAGATTTATGGCACATGAGCAGTAATACAGAGACATTGACAAACTATATCAAAGAAACAAAAATCATTGCTAGTGAAGCCCATGATGAAGCAGTATCAGCCATTTTTCTAGCATGCAAATTAAAAAAATAAAAAAAAAAATCCTTCTTTCTGCTGTGAAATAAGACACTATTTAACAGGTTTTTTAACCAAGTATTTTCCAGCTCAGGAGAGAAGTCGTGTAGGAAGCAGGTACTCAGATTCCACTTTAGCTTACAGCTCAGCAAGTCAGGTGTAGGTGTGGAGGGAAGTTTGAACCCAGATGTCTATTTGTTTAGATACCTCACTGTAATCTACATTTTGGCATTCCAAAAGGTCTCAAATACCCACAGACACTGAGCACTCAATCTTGCCTTTCTCTGCCTTCCTGCCAACACACAACACACAGCAGATACGACCTCCAGAGCTGCTGCTTATTGTGTCAGTCTTGCACAGTGGAAGTGAGAAGCAGTGGTAAATAGTCCAATATGTTGACTCCCATTATCAAAAGTGGAGGCAAACCCTCCATTCCCTTCGAGCATCCCTACTGGCAAAAAAATGGCCTTGGAGAGCAATGTCATTTTGTAGAGTCAACTAGGAAATAAAGCAATCCCAATGTGATGAAACCTTGCATTAAGAATCTTTCCCACCTCCAAATCTACATCTCAAGCACCAACACCAAACATATTTCAGAGCACACATCAGCTGTTGTACAGAGAATTCAGGCTCAGTCTCCTAGCAGCACCACTATTAATAGAATCTGTTTAGATTAATCTTCAGTTTTAACCTTACCGAACTCTGTGGACTGAATTCCAAAAGCCAAGATTATTTAGGCATCCATAACAAATTTTTCCTCCTCAGTTTTCTACAACTGATGTACATAACGTCAGAATAAATCCAAACAACAACATCCTCAATAAGTGGCTGATCAGTCCAAAAGACCAGAATAAGAATATTTCACCTTCATTACAGATTAAGTGGTCCACAGGGTGGATTTTGTGATTTTGCCAATGTGCCTGTTCTATGGTAGAGATGTTTAGGAATTGTATAGTTCTACAGAGTTACTTCTAGAATTAAAGTAACTCTAATGCTAGCGTGATGCCTTTGAAATTAAAAATATATACATGCTGACATGTTTTCAAACTTGTCAGTTCCCATCTGGAGCTGCATTCACTCATCTCTGCCTTCAGCTTTAAAAAGAGTTCTGTTCATGGAACCACAAATGGAAAAGCACTGTGTGCACAACCCTGGGCCACACAGCCCAGGGATGGGATCCATTTGAAAAGTGCAGCAGAGACAGCAATTGCAGCTGCATCACACTGACAGGGACTAACAGAAGTCTGACCCTCCTTCTGCCCAGGCTCCCAGACAAAACTCTCTTCAACTGATTTTTAATGCTCCCAAATCCCAGAAGGACATGTGCTCCAAGCTCCAATGACTTTTAGGTCTTAGGGAAGCAGAGTTCAGTTGAAAGGTCCTAACTACAAACAGCCAGTTNATATACAGAGATATTACTGTTCTCTGACAGAATCTCAGAGCTGCCTCTTACCTGCAGTCAAGAATGCAGGAGATGATCACGGATCATGTCTTGGCAGCTGTTTTGCTTACTAAGCTACTTTTACTCCTCCTACAAAGAAAGGGTTTCTTTCTTCCACTCTTGTATCCTGAACCTTGAAACATTGGTACCTTCTGTGTCACCATGACTCTGGAGCCTCTAAACCAGCACATTCTGACCATTGGTATCTGTTAGTGTAAATGACTTTTATTGCATTGTTTCTTATTCAGATGGATTTTTCATTATATCTGCAGTGCTCTGTGCATCTTCAAATCCCACCTACTCCTCGTGTTATATCCATAATGACATCCTCAGAGCTCTCTTTGGTGTCTTACATCCACTGAGCACAGGACAATTCTTTAGGGCAAGGATTATGTACTGCTTAGCATATTCTACCTCTTACTAGGCACAGGAGAAATTATGATTATATTTTAAAAGGGACATTGTCAAATTCAGGCCCTCAAAATTTTAGACCATTTTTAAATGATCATGGACTAGTGGTATTTCTTTTGCATTCTTTCACTGGTTTACCCTCTCAATATCCAACAGCACCAAACACAGACTCACATATTAAAGATGTAACCCACCCCTGGGATCTCGAGTTCCTGTGATGCAGCACATCAAGTTCCATGAAAATCTTATGTTCTTTTAGCTGGCCACTGAATCACAATTCTAGAAAATGGTTTATTGGTTATTTTATACTCACCCTTTAATGTAAAGGATAAGCCTTTCTGTAAGTCAATATTTATGTGAGACATTAAATGAGCTCCCTAAAGGCTTTGGACAGGTCCTTTTATTTTTTTGTTGTTGACTTATATAGCCAATATATGACAAATGGAAGTAATTAATTCAAATATAAATGTGTATGAATAGCACCTGCATTTTATGGGTGAAAAAACTTAGCTCTAGAAGACTGACACTGTAACTTAACACGAAAACAAAGGTGTTTCTCATCAACCTCCAGCTAAAAGGCTTGACACTGAGAATTTCAGTTTAAGTGGGGACACAGATCACTGGGTAGGTTTAAGTACTATCTGCTTGGCTGCCC
>WAAG01023007.1:911-16414 GCA_013390105.1 Tichodroma muraria
AAGAGGTCACATTTTCAAGAAGGAGAACAGCCCTTTGAGCTGTATACCCTTGAAAGCTCCTCTTCCCTTACAGAATTTTATCACCAATTTACAAAAATCATTACAGAATTTCTGTTACTAATAATGGTGCTGTAGTTTGAATGACTCTTACTCAACACTCTTTAATTAAATTTTACTTGTAAGAACTATAAATTCAATAAGGAAGCTGAGATAAAAAAAAAAATAAATACACAGAATCATGTCTATTAATCCAGGATTCTTTCAAGGATAAGAACCTTGTGTTAGATTATGCAAGCAACAAAGCTTTGTAGATGCTGAGGAGGGATAGGATTCACAGTAAATCCACCCTCTCAGAGGGTGCAAGTATAGTCTACGTTTGGTTACGTGCCCAAGACTGAGTGGTGTAATTGGTTCAATACTTCCTTGAGATGTGGATCTTCCCTGATTCAATTCAATAACACAAAATTTCGTGGTGCTCAGTGGTACCGAGCACAGATATCCTCACAAACACCAAGAGCCATTTCAGGCATCTATTTCACACTTATAGACTGCAGGTTTCCATTAAACAAATAAATGTTTTATATGGGTCTGTGGAGTGACCTTAACTACCACCATTCCCATTCCAGCTAATAATAAATGAACACAGACATATTTGGATTACAGGCAAACGCTTTGGGAATGACATTAACTGTGACCCTAACAGTTAGCAGTGGTTAAAATGCTGATTCTCTACTCTTTTTCAGTATTAGGTATTAAGACCATCAGTAAGAGCAACGCACCCCATAAGCACAGCACTACCAAGGTAATACAGGACACGTCCGGCCCTCTGTAGTCTGAAACTGGTTTATATGTGGAAGCAATTTATATGATTAATTGCATATTCATTTAGTGGGTTAGGAATTTATAAGGGTCTATTAAGAACTTATTAGATCCCCCTTCTTTTTTCCTCATACCTTTTTTCTTTTTTTTTTTTTTTTGTTCCAATTAGCTCCCTCAGCGGTAGCTAAGGCATATGTAACTAAATGCTACTGAGGTCTTTCTCTTAGCAGACACTTCTCTATCAGTACTTCAGAAGTGAAGTTAATCAAGCAGCTAATGATCTGCTTTGGTCGAAGGAATTTTAACTCTCTCATCATCTGTTCCCATTATTAACTGATGGAGCTTCCCACAGAAGACTGCTCTCCTTACATCAGCTCTGGTGGAGCTGATCTAACTGGACTCAAACCTGGGATCCTATTGCTGCTTCTGTCCAGGAGAACTTGCATTTTCCATTATTCCCAAGCAGGTCCTTTCAAATCTCCATTTGCATTTCCAGCATAGCTCCTGGCTGACTATCATCAGTCTAGTCCATCATTAGTTGTAGCATGTGACACTGAAATTCCCTGGCACTGAAATTCCTGCAGCTGATGTGAGCACAGAACTTCTGGAGCAATCACCTGGCTGGTGACTGCAGCTCCACAGCACAAGGATGAGACAAAGACACTGCAGTGCTTTGCACAGCAAGGTCATCTGCTCTGTTCCATGCTGATAATAACACATTTAATTCTTTAACAATCTTCTCGAGGGTATTTATCACACAGCAAAGAGGTGCATTATATTCCATAAATACACGGTAGGAAATAAAGTGGTTTGAGAGTAGAGTGCTCTGCACAGTGTCTTAGCAGCAAACTACAAGTTAACTTTAGCTTTCTAACACTGACAAAATATTCTGCTTCTAATTAAATGAGCATGCAATTAATTCTGAGTATTAAACTTCTGAGTGTAAACTGCCAAAATATCCTTTTTTGAAAAAAACAAAAATATTTTTATTTTTTTTAAAAAAAGGGTATTTTGGCAGTTTACCAAAACCTGAAACTTGACATTCTTGAGTGGACTTCTCATGTGCAACTTCATTTTAAAAATTTTCGAGTAATAAGAAATTAAAGCCAGCTAAAATCAAGTTATAATTCTATATTCCATCAATATAGAAAATTATGTATGCTATTTTTCAGTAGGAAAGACACCAAAAAATTTAATAACTTTTGTTACAGAATATTAGCTTTAAATTAAGTTTTCCACTTAGATGTGAAGGCAAACAGTGCCTACTTCATGATCTTCTAAATTACTTATTTGGGCAATGTTTTTACTCCTCTACTTACCTGATTTTACCAAACATGTGGTTTTCTTCCATAATATCAGATTTGGCTTAATTTGTAATTCTTTAACATGTTAATGCAAGAGAGCTCAGTGCAATAAAGAAACAGGAGTTTTTCCACCCTGCCCCGTAATGCAGAAGAGCTTATCAACATTCTGGTCATATTTAAGGCAACCTAAACAGGTTTTGCAATCAATAGAAAAAGGGCATTTGTTAAGTCTCAAAGATGTGCATAAATAGACTTTCTCTGTTATTGGATTATCCCCTGCACTGAAACAGACTGAGTAGGGGACTGCAATACTAAGCAGTGTGGGATTTAGTATCCAAAATATCAATGCCTGATGGAAAAATGGGAGAAAAGTCTGACTGAGAACCAGCCTCACCTCAAGGTAGAATGAGCTGCCACTAAAGCATAGAGAAGAAATGGGTTTAATCAGGTTACAAAAACATCCAAATATGGAAACTCTACACACTTTTAAAATAACTTATTTTGTCTTTTAACTATTTTATGATTTAGAAATATTTCTCTTCGTTCAACCCAAAATCTCTTTGGCTACAAATTAATCTATCTAATCTAAAATCATGCAGAAGAAAATCATCTCACTGTATGCAGAAATCTGCTACATATTTGAAGACTTGCATCCCGAGCCTCCCCCTGTTGAGGCTAAGGAAATCTAGTTCTTTCTTGACTTAAATATTCTTTTCAAGACTTCACTATTTCCTACAGAAAACACATGCTTAAACACTTAAGTGTGATATTTCATTTCTTTATTTCCTAAAGCGTAGGACATTATTTCTGTGTTCAGTTTGTTCCCTGACCCATATCCCCACATACTTTTATACAATACTACTGACTATAATACACTGCCTTTTACATATTTGTTTACTAGGTTTATTCCCTAGGAAGTGTAAGATCCTGCAATTGTATGCATTGAATTGAAACCTGCATATACAAATCACTTCTCTCAATTTTTTCATACAGCTTTCAATTCTAATTTTGTTCCTGAGGCTGCTGGTAACCCACTTTGATATTATCTGGTAATTCAAACAGATGTATTCCCTTTTCTGTTATCCAAATTAACAAAATGCTGAATATTACTGGTCCCTGGCCAGAGCCCTATGAGATATAAATCCATTTTTTTGACCATTTATTTTCCAGCATTCACTCCAAGCATAGAACTGCAACCTGCTTTTAATTATGGTGGTCCCATTTAGACCATGTTTCCTCATCTCCCCCTGGTGACACCACCATGGCCACTCACTCCTTATCTACTCACCAGGCTATCTGTACAATTGCAGAGAAATTAAACTGATTTGTTATGATTTGAACTTCACAGATCAATCTTGGCAGTTACCTACTCTTTGTTAAATTCTAGGTATATTCAAGGTATTAACTCCTCTCTTAAAAAAAAAATAATCAATCTTACTCCATTTCTCCACCAAAATTCCTAAGAAACTTCTATTTTCTCTCGTTTGGGGGAAAACCTTTCTGTCCTTTCCAGTTTTATGGATCTTGTCCATCTTACATATGTCTTGAGAAATTAAAAATCGTCACAATTACTTTACCTCAGGTACTTCCCTGCAGCAGTTTTATCAGGGCCAGGAGGGCAATTCTAATATTTTCTTTCACTCTCTTAAACTAAGCATTTGTTAGGTTAACTGGCTCACAGCTAGCCTTGCTTTTGAAGGCTGGGGCAGAAGAGATAACACATTAACCTTCACTGCTACAAGCTGCTCCTCCTCTCTCCAACAGACAGATGGACTTTTCCCTCGCTTTTCCTTCCCTTTCTGTTGAAGCACTTTCTAAGGACTCTTTACCTTCACTCAGTCACCCCAGGGGGACAGCCCAAGTGCCTGGTCTTGCATCCTATATGGCCATGCCATAACTACACGCTGATAGGAAACACAAATCAACAGCAACTCCCTTGCTGTTGCTGTTTTTCCTTTCTCACGCACTCAGTGAGGGCTGTGGGAGGATGCCACAGTGCCAGCAGGGGAAGTGAGGTGCTCTCCTGATCACCCAGGCCATCTGCAGTGCAATTTCTACTCAGCTCTCACACCCCTGGCTGTGGTGTTTGACTGATTTTCTCTACTTGCTCTCGTTATTCTCTTCCTGTACAAAGTTCATCATAAGGCATTCTCTTTTTTTTTTGATTCATACATTTTCTCCAGACTTTCAGGCAGGCCCAGGCAAGAACAGAGATGATGAATGAAAACAGTAGTAGCTGATTTCTAGCTACTGCTTAAGGGAAAAAAAAAAAAAAAGAAAAAAAAAAATAAATAAAAAAAAAAAAAAAAAGAACAAGGGGGAATAAGAAACGACTATTGCTCTGCAACTACAAACACCTCATGAAGCTTAAAGAAGCTGTGCTGCATGTTCTGTGGTTCAGCTAAGCACTCGTGCATCAAGATTCACATGGATATTGCTGAAGTTAACTGCATCATAAGGCCATTTTTTTCATTAATTTCATGTGAATGCAGGATGTCTTTCTCAGAATCATTTTTAAGAGCCAGAAGTAAACTCAGGTTTGTAAAGTGGATCATAGGCACTTCAACCCAATATTGCAGACCTGAGGGAAAAGAATCACTGGTAGAAACTCAATTATTGACTGCTCCTAGAGGTGTCCTTTTAACACTAAAATTTCTCCCACACCGAAAAGAAAAAAAAAAAAAAATCCGTTTTTAAAACGGGTGGTAAATTGCTCTGGTGTCACACATAAAATATATCTGATGTCCCCAGCAGCTGAACCCTTGGCTCTGCTGAGCATCCTCAGCCCACCACTCACTGCCCGTGCCATGCCCCAGTTGCCAAAAGCTGCTCCAGCAGGCACAACCCGGGGGCCAAGGGAGCTTTTCTCCCCTCCTGCAGCAAACACTCTCACCCTGCCCACTGAGATCGACTAAATCTTTGCCAGTTTTTACCAGAGAAGAAATTAGCTTGTTCTTGAAGAGGTATTTTTTGGCATGATGAAAAACAGAGTGTTGTATCTCATTGTTAATCAAACATGTGCAACCTTAGTATGTCAATGCTTTGTGCAGCTCTGACCCTCACAGCTCTGCCTTTGAAGGTTTTTTCCCACTGATTTTGAAGTGTGGCAAGTAATGGGAGGAAAAAAACCTCACAGACCTTTTTGGATAGAGATATTCTGTCTTACATAAAATGTAATGAAGTCAGATTTAAATACATATAACCTTGGGGTTATACAGTCTGAGTTCTTCTAAATGTGCTGTGCTCTGATAATACCTGACATTTAGAGAAGCATATCCCACAGTTATGCAATAAAGTTGATAACTGTCCAGAATTAAATCCACTCGAAGTGTGAATTCTGTAGAAAGAGATGAAAGGGAAGTTGAGAAAATAATCTAATAGCAGAAGAAAGTATATGGATTTGCCCATATTTCTTGGGGTTTTTTTAATTTACACTGAGACAAGAAAAAAATCTGCATCTGATTTCAAAATTTAAAAAGCCTTCAAACATAAAATGCAAAGCAGAGCCAAGCAAGTATGTTGGCCATTTATTCTTCATTATGAGGGAAAACCTCATTTCAAACACACGCAAATATTCTACAGAGGTGTAGAGTTGCTTTATAGAATATTTGTCTGCAGCTACAGCTTGCTGGTAACTTTTGAAATGCTACTTTACATGCTTAGGACCGGCAGACCTTGAGCCACTGGTATCTTCATTGACCTTTTTTTCAGTACAGGGGCCTTACAGCAAAATGCATGGAATTTGCTTTCCCTGATCATTGAAGAAAAGCAGTTCTGCCAATTCTGAGAACAAACCTAGGAAACTGTGCAGCAGCAGAGGAGGAGAACAGCCTGTGGCACAGCAGCAAGAGACCTCTCAAAGCACCAGCAGCAGCTCTGGCTCCTTGGGTTACCTCAATCCCTGCTAGAAGCCGGCACACGTCTGCGAGCCCGTGGCTCTGAGCCTCACAAAATGAGATTCCAGATTTGCCTGGGCTGGAGTGAGAAACTCATCCATTCTTTTTCCACATAGCTAAAAAGGAACTGTGATTACCAACCTCTTCTCAAGGAAAGGACAATGTGGAGAGAGGAAAGCTCCCTACATACGTGTACGCATTCACTCATCACGTGTTCTGCAGTCCTTCACTGGGTACAATCTGCTACAAACTGGATTCAAATCACTTTTACTGCAGTGATTTGATTTCTTTTTAAAAGCTTCCACTATATTTTGGGCACACCTGACAATAATGATATAAAAAGTTATGAAAGAGAGAAAAAAGTAGGAAAACTGAACATGTCTATTTAATGTTCCATCTTCTAAAAGTGATTAGCAAAAGAAGAGAAATTGGAATTGAAGCTTCATCTCTGATGACACCACACTCACTAAACCAACCATTGTATCAAACAGTCTCTGGAAATTCCTGCTATCCTAGGAAATCAAAGAGGAAGATGTGGAATTGCCATAGGTACTCACAGTCACACAGGATACACCCCATTCTGCAGAAGATGAAAGGAATATCAAAAATCACAAATGTCATTCTATGTTTTACAGCATTACCATGATAACAGTGCCTAAGATGATTCTTTGCCTTTGTTAGGAAATGAAGTATCTCAAATGTAAAAATAAACACCTGTAAAAAGGGAATTACACACTTTCACCACAAACCTATTGTCAGGCATGGCCTGACTCTTCCCTGAAGCAGGAATGGGGAAAAGCAGCAGCACATGTTAAATTAAAATACTTTATTTTTTCTCTTTTTACTACTACTACAAAATTATTGTGCCTTCATGCATGAGATGATTCACCTTTACTCTTAAAATTTCCCAGAATATGTAAAGAAAACAAAAATTTTAAAATTACTCATTTTTGCATTAAAAAAAAATATTTGGCTATATTTAAAAGGTTTTTAAAAATGTTTAAAATAACATTGCTATACACTCTGATTTTTGCAATTCTGTCCCCCACTTTTCAAATGCTTGTTTGATATATCTCTTGTACTGGTTTTTGGTTACTGTGACACACAGTGTGGGATTCTGGCACTGCTTCATTACTTTAAATGAATTTGAAGATGACTGAAGCATGTAGAAATTGAGCTATATTCATAACAGATTCTCCTCCTTCAAGTAAGGATTCAAGTAAGATTCTCATCATTCTTCAAGTAAGATTCTTATCATTCTTCAAGTAAGGGCTGGGTTACTAAAACCACTCCCTCCTAAAAAATTAGTATAAAATGATACTATTCAGATGTGCTATCAGTCTTTATTTAATCTATGACAAATGACAATCCAAACTATTAAATTCTGAAGGATTGGCTCTAGAAATTTTCATGTTACATTTTCAACCAACATTTTCTGTATTCCATTTACCCTGTTACAAGTTACAGCAGCCTTGTTCATATTTAATAGTCTCTTAATTAACTACTAATGCTGCTTATTTAGTTGGCACTACCAGAGAATAAACTCACTTCTCAAGATATACAGAATGGGGAAGTAGCCCTGGCCATTTCCAGGGCATATTTTCCCTCCCAAGTGCTTCCTTCATGAGTTGCAATGCTATTTTTTCACAGAGCTGTGCCCTACTGAACTCATGAACGCCACTTGCAATGATTTTCGTTGGAGTGTGAGTGTAATTTAAGGATTAGAGGTAATGATAAGCTGTAAAAACTGATTATTTGTGATCTCAACACATACAACTAAGGGATAGAAAACACAGTTCTTCACAGGCAATGAACAGAATGGGAAAAAATTATCCAGTTTCTGGTATTTTTGAAGATTAAATACACCTCGGAAATCAGAGTTTCTGTACCAGTTATGAACACAGAGAACAGTATTACATTTTTCTATTTTGAAGGACAAAAGTGACCATTTTAGTCATCTATTCTGAGCTCTCGCCAACTTCATGCTGATGACAGATATTACTCCATGACTGACACATCATGCCCCTAAATTTCTGTATGATTTTGAACAACCCTTTAAGAAAACCATCAAGTCACAGTCAGAATCTAGAACCTGCCCATCTTCATTCCATAGCCAGCGTTACAGCATTAGTGAATCCTGTCTTGTTTAGGTAATCCTTAAAATGAAAATATATGTCCACATCTGTTTTGAAAAATCATCCCTGGGATTTCCTTTCCTCTGAGTTAAAATCCTTTCATACTGATCTGATTAAGCTCTACTAATATATAAACACACAGTGCTAATTGTGAGAGAGTGAGTAGGACTTTTAAAAACTAAATTATGCCAATTTTTAATCACTCATTAGCACCCTTTTTGGTAACACTCAAATGATATCAGCTGAGGAGGAAAACTGTACTTGTGAATGTCTTTATAATTTTGCATTTCTGGAATGGAAGTGCTTCATTGAACTATCTGACACATAATGATCTCTGTTGGAGGAGTGCAAGGATTTTAATTCTTCTTTCTTCACTCCCTGAAACAAAGCCCACAAAAGTGGGATAAGAGGCACTTTCTCCTTGACCCCGGGATCTGTACCTATATTTATCCTGAAAAACACTCTCAGCTCACTAAAATTTGCTTGCTTGATTTCAGAGTAAACAAGTGAGGATCACTGTTTTTTCTTAAATTTCTAATTATTTTTTTTCCCTGCTTTTTATTTAGTTCACATGACAAGAACATTGTAAGACATCAGTGTTCTCACATTAACTATGGGTTAGTCAACATTTCCAGTATCTTTCTTTGAGTAGGTGTGGCTTTCCAATTCATTTATTTAACCTCATTTTTACTCTGATTCTCATCCTATTAGTCTCAGAAGAACTTCAGAACCACAAGGCTTTTTCAGAAAACAGAGTCAAGATTGCCAGCTAAAGAAGAGATGAAAATTAAAGTCACCATCTTGAACCAGAAAGTCAGCATGGTGAAATAGCATACTCTTAATATATTAAAATTTCCTGTCAAACTTATATAGGTTTCTTGGGCTAATAGCTAACTTTGAATCTGAATTAAATTTATTTTTGTAATTTAGAGCATCAAGCACTATTCTTTTAATCTGTATGCACCAGTGTTGCAGAAAATATTGAAACTGAATTACGTATCCTTGCTGTGCCAGTGGATACAGCAACAGTTTGCTAATTGCAAATTTGCTATCTTTTATTGTCAGGAAAGCAAAGAAATTACAGGATCACCAAATCACTTTGGTTGAAAAAGACCTCCAGGGTCACCGAGTCCAGCCATTCACCCAGGACTGCCAAGCCCATGGGGAGAGGCCAATTCCCCCTCTGCTCTGGCACTGCCAGCCCTGCAGGAAGGGGCATGACCCACATTCCAGGGACTGATGCTGTCAGCAAGAACAGACCACTGCCACAGGCATCCTAAGCAGGATGATTCCCTGCTTAAGATATTAAAAAGGCTGCTTAAAAGAGAAAAGTCAGCACCTCTGGGAATCTCCCAACAACTTGTGTGGGACCTTTCACAGGAGAAAGGTCAAATTTTTCTGTTCAGAGCACCAAGTTCAGGACAAACCTCAGGCTCAGGCGTTGCCTGCAAAGCTGCACACTCCATTACAGCTCATTCTGAAAGAGTACTTTTCCAAAACTCCTAATAAATAGTTTTCACAGAAATACTGACAAAGCCGTAATTATAGTGCAATTGCAGGTGATTCTACAATAAACCATATTTCTTCCCCGTGAAGATATTAATTTACTTTTCTGAAATGTTCATTGCTAAGCCTAAGATTGGGTTTCTGAATTGTGTTCAGAGGCAATTTATACAGGATAAAAAATACACACTATCCTAAATGTACTGAACACTAATTTAAAATGATCTATTTGCCATAATATACATTCAACCCCCTACTGAAAAGTTCAGAAGCTTCTCCTCCTCCACATACAGTTCCATCGGGCTATTCTTACACACTGGGAGCCCTGGCATACATTTCAGATGAATTGTGAGGCTTATTTCAACTTTTCCAGCAAAAAGCTATGGGTTAGATACACGGGTTATAGTGCAGATATACCACGAAGTCCGGATCTCCTATGGTGTATGTTCAAAAGCATCATCATGAGGGCAGTTTAATTTATCAGAATATCAAGCAGTGCTAATGCTCAGCTACATATGATTATTTCCAGAAATTCTTAAATTTGTAGGAAAACTAGTATCCATTTACAAGCCTATGAAGCTCAATCGTAACCTGAAAATCAAAACCATTTTCTTCCGTCCCTCTTATATCTTTTAGTGTTAGAAATTGAAACCCACTCTTTTTTTGTGCACCACAGTACTTTTTTGAGGAAAAAAAAAGAAAAAAAAGAAAGTATGAAAAGTATGAAAGTATGGGTATGAGATAGGATCCCATCACACCACACCTACATCTGGAACTGTGTGAGGTTCTAGCCCTAAGTAGTAACTCTGATAACTTTACTGACAAAAAATTCTATGGAAAACCAAAGCAAAAGGGTTTACTCAGGAGTATTTCTTAATTATTAGGAGATCTTAGTTATTGAAACAGCATCCCATCACAACACTGTAAAACACAGCACTTTTTAGAGATGCACATCTTATACAACCTGTAGAGCCTGACATGGATAATTTCCAGTTACAGATGTTTTGTTAGAAGGAATTTTCTTTTAAGCTTCTTGCTCAGCAAAGTAACTACCAGGCATAATTTTACAGACAACACTCATTTGAATTTTCAGTAGTGTTATGTATTTTAGTTCCCGTGCATCCAAATATTTGGTAAAGTAACTTTGCCAGTAAAAAAAATCCTGTACATTCACTAAATGGGTGTGTTCAGAAACAACTGTTTTCTGAGTGATATGACGATCATCTGGGAACTACATGCCATAAATAGCCTGCTCAGAAAAATACATGTCTCTGGCACCAGATCAAGCTTTCTCTGAAGTTAATAATTTAGTGGTTAGAAAGCCCAGTAAGATGTCACAGTGGGCATATGCAGGTTTAAGAAATACATTATCACAACAGGGGAAAAAAATTACATGCTTTAAGTGTCTCTAATTTTAAATAAATTTTAAAAGATGAAATTCTGATATATTAAAAAAAAATCCCAGTTTTATTCATCAGCTTGTTTCTTGCTGCTTCCTCGTGGGGTGATTTTACTGAGCTCTCTGTGGCCCTTTTGTATTCAAATCATTTTACATAAGATGTGAACAGGGCCCACTGACTTTGAAACTGCTGGCCCATTTATTCTCCAGGCACTCTGAGGAAAGCACAATGCTCATCCTTTCCACCAGTTCAGTCTGTTCTCACACAAAGCTGTTGCATTGCTCTTTCAAGCAGTGGTGCAGCACTCACTAAACTGAAGATCATCTCCTGACAACCAGCTGAGAGAGTTTGTGCAAAAGCCTGTGTCTGGTGTGCCCTGGGCTGCTCTGAATCCCACACAGCAGAAACCAAAGTAGAGAGGCCACAGCCCACGCTCAGCTCGAGGAACAGAGACAGAAGGCACACCTTAGCACTGCGCATTTAACTCACTGACAGCAGGGCTTCAACAACCTTCACCTGGCCGGGCTAAAACCAAACGTGATGTTCCCGCTTCTTTATTATTAAACAAACAGAAATATTCAATTAAGTTTCCCCTTATAATTTAGCTTTCACTTCATGCACTATGCCATTTGTGCAGAATCTGCAGTTGCAATCATTAGTGGAGAAAAGAAATGTCAACTTCAAAGTTACTAACACCTACAAGTTGGAAATTCTGTCTTAGTAGATGATGGTTATAAGTTGTAGACTCTTAAAATTATTTAAATTCAATTAATCACACATTCCTTTTCCGTAACAGGAGATGATGAAACAGATTATTTGAAGCAGTTAAACCAAAAGACATTAAAAATACATAAACATACAGAAAGACTGAAAAGGGACAGGTAGAAATGCCTTACTGCATAAAGCTCATAAAGAATAATGAGTACAGAACTTGTACAAAATTACTCTTAAAATTCACAGAGTTGTATCTTTAATTCACTTTCTGAATCTAATTTGACTGTCTCTAGAAGTCAATTCATCCATGTACATTCTAACCTGCATTTAAGAATAACAAGGTACATGGTTTTATTATAGAAAATTATAGACAGGGTATAATTAGTAATGTAGCAGAACATAATTTGTTTTATGATATGCATTCAATGCCTCAAAACTTTTACCCAAAGGTCCTTGCTCTTGGGACTTAGCAACGTAGTTTTTTGTAAAGTATTGCACATCTTAATAGAAATTTACAAATAAATGCAACTTGTCATTAATTTGTAGTTGCATTTATTGTTAGTAACCTGAACTATTCATATTAATCAAAGAGATCACAGTCTTTACTACAGGACATAACTTCTAATTCACATTTCTGTCAACACTGGCTTAACACACACAATAACATGCAGAGAATGCTGTAGTAGCACCAAGGATGAGGAACTTGTAGGGCTAATTTAAAGAACTATAAGAAGTATGCATAAAACCCCACAGGTATTTAGGAAACTGTAAACAGACAGTTACAACCTCCTGTATCCTAGAAAACAAACAAACAAAAAAAAATTAGTTTCCTGGCTTAACACGATATAGTCAAGGTTTTTAGGTCAAATATGTAACTTTTTCTAGCAGTGACTCAGTCAGGGAGACTTGGTCTCTCTTCATCCTGGACTGCAAAGGCAAGACAGTCATAACCCAGGGAAAATTTCAGTTCACTAAGGAAGCAATCTAAAAATTGACCCCTTCTGCCCACTGCAGAATAACAGGACATTCTGTAGCTTGCCAATGCTGCAATTTATACCAGAGATATAGTATTAAATAAACCCCACTTCCTTGACTTCAGTTGAATCAATTCTGCCTCACTAAGTAGCATCTGCCTTCGGCACAGTTCCTAAGAAATACACAAGTACAACTCAAATAGGTTGGTCAAGAACAAAATACAGGTAAGATGCTGAAGTAAAAGAAAGAAATAGGGAAATTGATTTGGCAGCAGATGGTGAGAAAGCTGAAATCAATCAATACAAACCAGTGCTTGAAAGGAGACCCTGTGTGAAAGAGGCAGGAACACAAAGGGCTGAATTGCTGGGTGCAGAAAACGTAAAACCTGTAAGTACCTAACAGCCTCTCATCACTGCTGTTGACAGAATTCATGTACCCATCACCCCCAGCAGTGGTGGGTGGTACTGCCACACAGAAAGTGAGGTGCATCCTGAAAATAGCATGGAGAAGATGAGGGCTTGGAGAGGATGACGAAACACGGACAAGGGGAATATAAAACCTACAAACTCTTGTGGATTAGGAATGCCAAGTCAGTCAAGTACAGAAAAGGGGTTGGTTTGGGACCCCCCAGAATTATCAATCACACATTAATTTGGATCCCTTGGTAAAAATTCAAAGACAAGCAGAGGAAAACTTGAGGAACGTCGTAACCTTGACATCTCTACTACTTCAAATTCTGTTTCATAGAAACTGGATAAGAAATATTAGCATTTTGATGGGAATGGGAGAAGACAAACAACTGATAGTCATGCCCCAGAAACTTCATTATTTTAAGAAACCAGTCTAAAAAAGTGAAACATTGACCACTTTGACAAGTTTTTTTAATTTCATCAGAAAAAATAAAACAGGTGGAATTACCTTAAAACATTTCATGAAAATTGTCTTTTTTTTTTTTTCCTGACGTAGTGGGTTACAAACAAAGGACAAAAGGAAGGAAACAAAAGACCCCTGTATCATAGAAATATACAAATAAAAAGTATCATAGAAATATGTAAATAAAAAGTATCATATAAATATATAAATAAAAAGCGGGCCAGAAACAAAGAAAAAGAAGACAGACACATGATGAAAAGCCATCACCAAAGTAATGAGAACTAATTATTTCTCAGGTGTACCATTTTGGATTTAGATGGAATTGTACAGAACTACTATGTCCTCGCATGAAAAAGATAACCAACTTTCTCTGGAGAATTTACAAAATAGTCCAGGTAGCCAGACTGATTTTCAGCTCAACTTTAATTACTGCATTTAAAGATGCATTTGCAGCTAAAATATTGCAAACTACCTAATGCAGAACAGGATATGCATCCAAGCAAAATCCTTAAAAGGTAATGTACAAAACAGTCTTCCTTCATGACAACCCTCAAACCCTGTGGAACTGAGAGCCTGGAGAAATTCACTAAAGGAAGGGAAGCCTGAGCTACCAGCCTTCTCAGAAGGGAGAAATGCACAAGATATTGGGCAAATGAATCTGCACCTTTTTCTTCAGAGCAGTCCTGCAGCAAGGCCCTCACCTGCCCAGGTTATAAAGCAGGATTCAGTACACTCAAAGCAGTAAACCTTCACCAAGGCAGACTTATTTGAACTGCTTATATATATTCAATAACACACATGTGGTGTTCAGTCTGGTAAGACTGATAATCATTTACATATTATCAGCTTTGATATTTTCATTTTGTTCAAAAACTACTATATTATTACAAATAGTCTGATTTTGAAGTAAATAATCAAAATTTACTTATGCCAAAGACCACTGTTAATTAAAATGAAGAGTAGCACACAGATATCTTTATTAATTGTATGTATTCATTCCATTTTGTCAACATCTGCTTTTGGGAGTCAGAACAGATCCTCAAGGAACCTGATGTATCACACTAATGCAAGCTTTTCATTATAAAACCTTACTGTGGTTTAAAGTTTGTACATATTGAGTATTAAAAGCTGTTTCTGTTTCACAATTAACTCAAAAAAATAGCATGGAGCACCATTTTTTCATTTTCAGTTCTGGCAAAGTATCTCTAGAATTTTACCTCTGACGACCTGAACTTAGTGCTGGTTGATAAGCTGAGGATTTTCAAATTAAGATTTCATTTAAGATTCTTTGTTCTGTAATAAGATTCCAGTAGCTTGGAAATGAAAACAACAACTGCCTTGGGAACAAACTTCTGATGAAAAACAACTAATAGAATTTTTCTGCTACAACTACCCACGTTATTCTAGTACACAAGCTCTTCAGTAACTCATTGTTATGTGGGACAAGTCTCCAATGCATGAGAAATTACTCCCAAATTCTCTACATGGCACCACTCACAGCATCTGCTCTTTCCAGAACTCCCACACAGCAGACCATGGATGGTGTGGGTTGGCTGGAATTGAAGAATCCAACAGCCCTCCAAGATAATCTGTCACTGGGAGAAAGCTTATAAACAGTGCCAGTGCCATTTAAAATTAATTGCTTTCACCTTGTACGGTAATTTATAACCTGCAAGCTGCCTCTAAATGTTTTCACAGCAGACTGAGTATTACAGACAAACCCAAACCTGATGTGGTAGCAGTTAGCAGGTTTGGAAGCTATTCCTCTTTGTCTTTCCTCAAATTCTCCCTTGTCTATAGAGCTTCCCCTCAAGAACATTTAGTTGCAGAATGACTCCCATCAACTGAGTATAAATAATGAAGTTTTTATTTCACTCTTGTATG
>WAAG01023007.1:18455-29571 GCA_013390105.1 Tichodroma muraria
CAATTTTCGATGAAAAAAACACCCTAAACTTGCCTAGATGAGCATTAAAGAAACACAGACAACTGACTAGTGAAATGCAGAATGGATCCTCTCTGTGTCATTTTCATTTCCCAATACACATTGGTTTCCCCCAGCAGAGAGCTTTGAAGCAAGTTACAAGTCTAAAAGACTGTTATTTACACATTAATTACGTGGTAAAATATATGACATTTTACTGATAAATTTTCCCCAGTCCTGTCATCTACATTCAGTCTGCCCTGTTCAGAGGTGCTCTGCACACAGCACTGGAGCAATGTGGAATGTGTTCCAGAATGGAACCCACCACACCTGCAGATGTTACATATAACAATGAACACTACATATAAACAGGCTCTAAGTGTCCACAAATTAGTTCAGAAAATAAAGGTAAAAATCTTTCTTGCATTGCTGTATTGTGAGGTTGATGATCATAATAGGGAATAGTGTCTTTGCCACTTGAAATCCTTACCAAGTGCAAGCTGTGCATAAACACATTTAACTGTTTATGTGTGCATTCACACATAAACAGTTAAAACCCACTGGCATCTTTCTTCTTCCAGCCTCTGTTTATTTATGTGCATTCAAAGCCTGCAACCTCTCAGCTAAGAGCTTGTCTGCTAACACCTCCTGTGTGACATTTGAAATTCTGCCAGTTATGTTAAGTACAAAACAAACCCACAATGAAACTGCAGAGCAAAAATAAAACAAGAAGATCTGAGAATACTACAGCGAAAAATGCTATTATTAGCATATAGATTTAAAAATTCCACTTGGGTGAAACACAGAGGTCTCTCCAATGCCCTGCCTAACGTCATCAAATCCTTGAACCGCCCTTGCTTTGGTGCTGAAGGAATTTTTTTTGTTAATCTTATCAAAGTCAGAATCGGAAACCTTAAAAATTAGCCACCCTAAAGGCTCTTCCACTGTCCTGGGCAGCAACCAGCCAACAGCAGCTTCCCTCTCAAACACAAATGTGTCAGGTCAAGCCTGCAACAGGAATGGGCTGGCATGTGTGACCACAACAGCTGGAACTCCATCCAGCAGGATCTGCTCAGGAAAAATCAATCACAGAGGGCCTGATGAGGGGGACTTGAGTTTCTCTCCCCTTCACAAATCCTAGATGCAAATCAGAACAGCCTTCATATCCAAGACCCAAAAAGTCAAATGATCTCCTTGCTGAAATGAATGGAATTTTGCTTGAGTAGGACCAGGATTTCAGTAGGTACAGGCCAAAGTCCAACTAGAGCAAAACTCTGACCTCTTCCATTTTCTTTGACTTGCAATACTGACATTAGTGGCGATTATAAGTGCCCATACTGACATTATTGGGTATTGTAAGGTTGAGAGTATATAAATTGTACGAGGTTTCCTCTGCCAATCAAAATATCTGCATTTCTTTTTTAGAGCACAACACAAAATACACTTCTCCAAATTCAGCTTCTGGGACAGTTCAATTAAATGAGGATGCAGAAAACAGAGATAATTTATTTCTGGGCAATACAGTTTTGTTTGTTTCTCATACATAGCGTATAAAAGTATTTAACTTTTCTTTTTTCCAACCTACACATCAATTGTGTCTTCTTCAGAGCAACCTTTCTTATACCAAGGTATCTTCCTCTAAAAATTACAGCTTAAAATTATCTCTATAAGTTGCCTAAAAAGTTCAAGATATCTGAATGTGAATTCTTGCTAATACAACCCTGTAAGCTCCACACAAAAAAAAATACAGTATTTCTGTCAAAGCTGGCTACATCTAACTAAGACATATGAACTCCATCTTTTGCAGTCAATGCACTTCTTGGCAGGATATTTCCTCTGTGTGAGACAAAACTTTAACCTCCCAAAGATTTCAGAGTCAATTGTGAAATTATGGTTACAGTCATGAACACAGAATTGTTGAAAACTTTGCTGCACCCAAGTAAGTGCTGGCATGGCTGCTATTATTTAAAGGAAGCAACAGCACTTGAGTTTCCTGGGTAGTCACCAAATTAAGGAGAATTCTGGACATGATCTCTTAAGGGCAGAATCCATACAAGGGATTTATGGTCCAGCTTCCTACTTCCTTCTTAAAATATCATCACACACATCTCAAAATGGCTGTGATGCAGGAGAACCAAAGAATTGCACTCAAATGCATGAACTTGAAAAAGGTAAATAGCTACCTGTGTTGCCACTGTTAGATGTCCACAAAAAGCTCTCATAAGCAGCCAAAATGTTTTATCTCATGTGTTGTTACAGGTTATAAAAACATGTTGTTCACAGAAGAAAATTTAAGAGAGTAGTCATAAAAATGGCGTTGTAACATTTTATTTGAAAAAGGAGGTCTTTTCTATGGACAGCAATTGTCAGGTACGTCCCTGCAAACTGTTTGCTGGAGAGTAGAGGCAAAGAATCCCTGCCACTGGTATTCACAGGTTCTGAGGAAATTTCAGGCAAAGCATCAGTTTTCATCCTTTCCCACTGCGGTCACTCTCCCAGGAGAGATGATGTCAGTAAGAGCTACGGGTGAACAGATCCGATCAGGGTTTCTGCCCCTCTGAAATGGAACATAAGGACTGCATCAATCTCAACGCCCACCCCAAGCTGCAAACAGCTGAACCGGAGCTCTCCAAAGAAATGACACTTCCACCCCTGACCCATAAATTCACAAAGCTGAGCTTTTTCTGCAGCCTGTGCACAGGGACAGCTTAAAACACCCTATCCACAGGGGCCATAAGAAAAGTGAATTATCCCACAGGGCTTAAAGGGATCTTAGGCACAGGGGGGAGCTTGGGCTGTGCCCTTGGAAACCAGGCAGGCAAGCACCAGCAAGGTGAGCAGGAGTGCCCAGCACGTGGGGAGACAGCGTGGGAGGAGGGGATGCTCCGTGTGCTCCATGCTCCCAGGCAGGCACAGACCCCTCTGACAGCAGCCACGCTCCTGCCAGACTAGAAAGCCTCTATGCCAGAAGACTTTGAGCAGCTGTGTGTGGGCTGGAGATACTAGGCACAACAGAAAAATAAAAAAAAGTAAAAGGCCTTTTTTTTTTTTTTAGAGTTTACTAAGCATTTGACAAACAAAACGATTGCCATAGCAACATGTGAATTCTGTTGAACAAATATCTGTGTAAGTACCACAGACATAAAGGTGTAATTAGTCTATACTGGTTTAAAAAACAAATCAGTACATTTGATTGCGATTCTTGTTTCTTCTAATTTTGGTGTTTATCAAACACCTTTAAGGACTACTTCTGTATTATTATCTGCAATACACGTTTCTCTGGGATCAGGGAGAAAGAAGCAGACGACTCAAGACCAGTGTTTGCTGTGCTCATAGGAACTCAGTCATGTGGAATTCTCACATGGAGTGGGGGCCCTCCCTCACCAGCTAATTTTGGTTTAATAGTCAATTTAATAGTCAAAGGAAATAAAAAAGCTACCAAACGCCTATTTTGAATAATCCTTCAATACACCATTTCCATTCAGTACAAATCAACGAGGCTGAAGATACTTCTCAAAGTATCTTTTGTTTGTTTTGTTATTTAAAGGTGATATATTAAGGATCTAAGTAATATACTATTTAAACTAAAGGAGGACAACTGTAAAAGGACACAAAAAGGTAAAATCATATTTAGCAGGATCTGCAAGAAATGAGAAATATCATGCAGAAATGGGTTTATTAAAAAGCTTCCCTACATTCCCATTCAGGAATAATTAGAAGCTTTAAGTTTCACGTACACTCAGGAATTCTATCACAACCTTTCACAACCATAATCTTCAACCAACCCTTAGTTTAGTGATAGCATGTTACAACTTCCAAATGAAGATGTATTCAAATCCATACACTCAGTTTGACTACTTCAATCTGCAGAGCACAAATAAAATTTCAAGATATCCCAGACAAGACTTAAGATTTAAGTTTGGGGTATTTTTTATTTAGAGAAAAGGAAAGATAAAATTAATTATACTAAATCCAACTCACTTTTTTTTTTATGGGCTCCTTTTAAAATGCACTTGTTTTCATTTAATGTACATTTAAATTGTTAAGACAATATTCTAAGTGAAAGATTGCAACATAAGAGAACTTGATGTTCTTTTGTCTTGGTTTTTAATTTATGACTCCTGGAATTTCTTTTTACATTTTCCATTATTTTGTGGTTGAATAAGTATTAGCAGTGTGTTCCTGAATGACTGGAATCTCTGACAGCTTTATATATCCTGTACAGTTATGGTTAAGATCTCTGTGGGTCTCATTATTGTGTTTGATTTGTAGGGTGGGCAATACAGTGCCTGATATTGCAAAAAAGTAAAGTGCTGAATCACTGAAATGTTCTTTATATTTTCATCCCCTATTTGCCTGTTTCACCACCCCACCCCTGCTCTTTGCAGACAATAAAACACTGTAAAACTGGACAGCTGGATGAAGGGATGGAAGCTGCAATATTTTCACGTTTTCTCCCTTCCTGTCAAAATGGCTGGATTCCCAAAAGGGAGATTCCTATGTGCAGGCACATGATAAATTATTCTTCAATTAGGAATAAAGTGAGAGCCTATACAGAGCATTTTAAGTATGAATCAGTCTAATAATTTACATAAGGAAGGGAAGGGAGAAAAATTATTTCCTGCTCTAAATGACAAGCACATTTCAAATTCCAGGGTGCCTGTATGTTTGTTAGAGCTAAAAGAAAGATAAATCAAGTTTTCAACTACAGAAGGGGATTTGGTATGACTCTGTAGCAACACAATGGAAATAATCCCAAAAATATAGGGAAAATCTTATAGATTTCTCTTGTATTCACTGCATGATTTACTCAGAAGTCACCCTTGGGGGTAAAGGGAGACATATCAAGCACAGGTAAAGTCTTCGCCCCTCACATCCCACCCAAAACCTCGTTTTGAGTTTGAAAAGGGTTTTGTTTTAGCTCTGCGCACCATGACTGACTTGAACCTCAGGAAAACCTGAAATAAATCAGATAAACAATAAACTGGTGCTACCCACATGAACTTCTGCAGTTGTAATTACATAGTATTTCTCTCGTGGCATAAAGGAGTTCTCAGGAAGCCTGACTGCAAAATCATAAAGATCTTAGACTGCACACTTCAGGATATCATATAATCTTCAATCAAATGCAAATTCCTGATTTATATACTGTATCAACTGATTTAATTTAAATAATTATAAATAAAAAACATGCAATTATATTGGTGTGGAATAATCCTGCGACCATGTTCAACAGATACATAAAGATCCTAATTTTTTATTCTGTACTCCATAAATTCTTCCAACCCTTACATATGATTATTGTCCCTCCACACTTTCAAAAGACAGGAGAACATTCAAAAGCAACAAGATCTTTTTGCCTCATCTGTTGTATGGAACTGAAAAGTTTATCTTCCTCTCTATGAGGAAGAGCTGTAAGCAGCTGTTATAAACATGTAATGAGTAATATTTAAGGGTTGAGGGGGAAAAAGAAAATGCATAAATGGACAAAAATTCTGCACATGATTTTGCAGCATAGTTAACTTTCCAAAGTTACTACATGGGCCAAAAGAGCCCGAAAATGGCCTCAGACTGAGTCAGCTGTTCCAGCTATAGTCAACTTTACCTAATCCTGACTGAACTTATGCTGCTCCAGGTCTTTAGATCTTAATTTTTGCCAGAGCACTATGTATTTTTTATACACTATCTTTTTTTAGCCTATTTAAAAGAGCTTTTCTTGAACCAAATGCCACAGAGCAGCTCTAACAAAACCCACCAACAATTAGCTCAGAATAACAGTTTGTACTGCGTCCACTGAATCAGTAAGAGTTGGGGAGTATAATGAGAAGACTAAGCTGCAGACAAGCACAAGAGAAATGAAGAGCATATTTTAGGGCTTCTCTGAAAGACTGTGCCTTGTTGACACTTCTCTAAACAATATACATCATTTTTATGTGCTATGCCCATGAGAAGTGGGAGAGAGTCACAAATAAAAATAGACCTTCAGGACTAAGAGAGTACTTTATACCATAAGCTTGTCATTCATAAAGATGTAGTCAACACTGTTTGATTACTTATACACATTACTTCATTTTAAGGTTTTATTATGTCTTCCAACAATTTTCATGAGGACTGTAATTGAATTCCGTCTTGTGCTAAGCTATTTTCATTTATTGATTTTATAAGTAAAATCAATACAAAATATTGTCCTCTAGAATTTTACATTTGCTACTCCAAGGCAAGTGGACAAAAGGCAAAACAGATAATGTGCATCAGTGCATTAAGAAAATCTTACACTGTTAGAATTACTGTGCCACTCCAAGTTTTATTTGCTGTATGTGGAACTAGAGATACCACATTTAAGCAACAAGCAGAAAACGAAAAGAGGGAAAAAACCTCCACCCTGATCAATCTTACAGCACCTTCCAATAACACTTGCTGGAAGCTGCAGCAATACCTGATAATACAGCAGAGAGGAGGAATTAGGCAGGAGCACAGTGCAGGGCAGCCCTTTGGGGTGCCATCCTTCCCAGCACCTGTGACCCAAGGGTCAGTCCCTGGCCCTGCACAGCAGGAGGACACTGTGGCCATGAACTGAACCTCCCAGTGCCCCCAGTGTCCGGGCACAAGGCTCTGCCCAGCACAGCCACGGCCCTGCTGCCAAGTGCAGCCACTCACACACCACAGAGAGCAACAGAGCGGTGAGACAGGTCACCCTTGACTCGACCAGGAATCTTGCCACAATCCCTCTGCATTCCTGCTACATTCAGAGCTTGTCAAGTGCGCTCTCACTGGTCACTTCCACACTAAATGTCAGGACTCACAGCTACGCTTTCCCAGCAACTGATTTTTTCACTTTATTCCAAAGCAGAGATTGGAGACAAACTCGTATGAGAAACCATGATATCAGAGAAACACAACAGCTCTCAGTACACCCAAATGGTGACATAAATATATCCTTTAACCACTTTGGAATTCATTATTGGAAGACCCTGTGGTACATACAATCTTTATAAGTGATTAAGCATTTAGAATGAGATGACACTCTTCCTAATTCTCCTCATATCTGTAGATGAAATTCTGCTTATCCAAAATACCAAAGATCTAGATGTCAGTTTTCAGTGTGTCCTTATGGATACACCCTTCGCTCTCTACGATAAAGTGTTGCTGAGTAACCTTTGATTTCAAACTTATTTAATCTGCTTAGGTATCTTTGTACGTTTTGAGTCTATTGACTGGATTCAGCTCACCCTAATACAATCACTTTTATCCATGGCCAAAACCCAAGATGGAGGAAAAAAAGCCCTAAGTAAAGACTTCACACTATTATTTGTTATTTCTGTTTCATTTATGATACTGAAACCTTTCCCTTGACTAACACAATCAAGTTGAAAAGACTGAGAATTTTTTTTGTCTGAAATTCCCAGGAAGTTTTTTTTTGTCTGAAATTCCCTCTTCTTTGTCTGTGGTAGCAGTGTGACAGAGCAGAAATTCACTGAACCAGAGCTCCAGGAAATTTATTCCACTATCAGAAAAGTTGGTTAACAAACACTGCTTTGTTAACTCACTTTGATGCTGAATGGTTCTGGGTGCTAAAAATTTTACAGTACATGTTTTAATGAAAAAAAAACCCCAGAAAATAAAAAAGGAATGGTAATAGATTATAGATGACTGGCACAGAGATGGGAAAGAGTGTTTTATGTAGGACTGGAAATAAATGAATGCAAGTCATTTGAAAGTAGGAAGTCATCAGGGAGAAATATATCAGAGTTGAAAGATCAAAGGGATCAAATGTAATCAGACATGGAAATCTTTTCCTATGTCACATGGTCCACCTACTTCATAGTAGAATTGGTCTTCTTTCATTACTATTTTTATCCCTTGCGCTATGTTCACTTTGGCTCTGAAAGTATTCAAGAATCAGCTCATACTTTTTAAAAGTCAACAAAGTCTTTTTATGCTTTTTAACCACAGGAACAGCTACCATAAGTACTGAGTAATGAGGTTTAAAGAGACCTCTCTTCTATCAAAATGCACAGTGCACTTCTGTCAAACCCCAGACTTTCCCAGACTTTCCTGCACAGACTCTTTAATATTCCCCCTCAAACTGCACAGGTTGCTGTCTCTGCTCTGCCACTGGAAGACTGACCCCAAAGTGCCCTGCTATAGAGGTTATCACTTTTGAGTTATTCTTCTACCTTAGAGTTTACTTCCATTTCTTTGTTCTAATGTCAACACTGTCCTTTAGCATGTAAAGCCCTGCCTCACCTAATCCTTCTATAAAACAAACCAAGCATTTTTACCTCTTCTTATGAGACAGCACATCAATCTCCCCAGATCTTTTCAAGGCCTTGTTCCTCACTTCTTGAGCAAAGGAGAGAAAAATTGCTCAGAGAATTAAAAAAAAAAAGTCATGAAAAGTCTGAGATATCCAATGGAGATTAACTTTCAGAAGAAAGACACATTAACACAGATATCCTGACTACTGCTTGTGCACCCTCCTGAGCAAGGCCATGTCAGCTCACTTTCCAATCTCCATGGCAAATTGATTTACTGCAGATGTGTGCAAAGGCCTTAAGGTAATCTGTCTTTCCCACCTTAAGATACTTTCATTCAACTTTTTATGAATTATGGAAAAAGAATGATTTCTTGTTTTGCCCATTATTGCTATTAGAGCAAACCCAAATAGTGTTGTCTTTTAATATGCTGCTGAAAGAAAAAATTGCCAGGCAAAGGTTATTCAAGACAAATGTGTTGCTCTTACACATGCAGAATGCGAACCAGCAAAGCAGTTTTTATCAAAAAAAAATAAAAGGTTAAGTTAAGAATGAAATTTTTTAACATAAGATGACACTTCCAAAATAAAAGCTTCTTATTGAACTGTGTTTTTTCCTCTGGCATACTAGAATTTATAAAGGATAAAACTGGAAAGGATAAAAGGTCTCGTAAGGATAAAACTGAAAAAAAATTATCATGTAAATAAATGAAACATGCCAAAAAACCACAAATCTCTGATAATCTATTAATTTACAGTGCATTCTATATATCTCCCTCAGCTAACAATAACAAAATAATTATTTCAAAACTATTTTATGTGAAGGATTAGTGTGTCATTTCCACGAGGTTTCACAGAACCACAGAATTGTTCAGGTTGCAATAAGATCCCTGAGCCCAACCATTAACCCAGCACTGTCACTAAACCATGTCCCAAGTGAAGTGACACATCTACACAACTTTTAAATACCTCCAGGGATGGTGACTCAGCCTGTTCACACCAGACTGAACAGAATTCACGAACCAACCTATTTGATGTGAGAAATTACCACCAAAATGAGGCTAAAATAAAGGTTTTCTGTGACCACCCATGACCCCCACAATTAACAACACATAAAGATCTAATTCCAGTAAAATCCTCCACAGGAAATTCTTTTGGAGATGTTATGAGTTACCCCTCTGAACACGGAGTTTTTCCACAATTTGACCAAATAACTATCAAAAGTTTTTTATAAGTAGATATATATGTCCAGGTGTACTTCCATGAAATATTTTCAGGTTAGAGTAATAAAGTGGCAAGTACAACAGAGATGAAATTTGATAGGCCATTTGTGCAGTAAACTACATCTCCACAGCTCTTTAATCAATGTCCTGAACCAATTACCACTCATTATTCTTGATGCATTTTAAGAGAACACATGACCATATACCACTCTCAATGATCATAACGTTTCATGCTAATTTAATATGCTACCCTATATAACAACTCAAGGTTAAAAAGAAAAAGTCTCAAACATTTCTGAGAGACATATAGCTCAGGAACTGACTTTCATTTCCATTATTTAAGTAAATGTATAGATTGATAGATATGCTATCCACTTTCCATTTGGAGTACTTTATCAGACATAAAAGAGTAGAAGTGAGGACCAAATTTAGCTGCCAGCATTTTTCATCTACTGCATTCATTTTTTACTCTGAATATTATTTCAACTCATTTCTACACACACGAACTTTTTGCAGCCTTAGACTTTTTTGATGGCCCATCCCTGTGGCAAGAACTTTATAGGAATTGGAATGAACTGGGCTACCCGTGCAGCTCATGGCATACAGCAGCACTTGGCAGGAGTAAGACCATCTGCCCAGGTCATAGAACTACACTCCATTAGACAATATATCCAGTTTGGGTCGTTTACCACCTCTGAGCTTTAGATACAACCAGCGAAATTAGCACAGGGGTTCTGCACGTTTAATCTTCTTCACTGCATCTTCTCACGTTTAATACTTCCTAAGCACGCTCCAGTCTCACTCTGCAGCCAAATCACAAGGAACTGCAGAGAGACTGTGCGTTCTGAATTCCCCTTTTTCTTTGGCTGGAACACACGTAAGATGGTTAAAACTGATTTATCTATAAAACCATGAAATGTAAGACAAGCAATAATGAAAGCAGATATAACTGTGGCAAGAAACAAAATAATAAAGTAGGCAGAATATGGATTAAGTGAGGATGTTTTGAGATCAAGAAATATATTTGAAAAGGGAACTTTTTCTCTTAGGGATAGAGAGGAAACAAGAAGGAAAATCAAATGAGTAAGAGAGTGCATAATTATATCTGGGAGGGCATAGGATTAGGCAAGTTAAAGTCTCACAAACGCTAAATTAAAAAGAGAAAACAGAGGCAAGAAGAGAAAAGCTAGAGAAGTGGAAAAGGAAAAAAGAGAACCAGGGGAGAGGTTTCTCAGTTAACTTGGTATTTTTTAATGTGCACAAGGAAATATACACAGAAAACACAGCAAGAATTTGGGAATGCTTCCTGACAGAACATAACACCAAACTAGTAGGATAAATCTGAAACCTGCAAGCTTCAGACTATTAAGAGACAGAGTAAAAGGAAGAGTTAAGAATGACATATCACTGGATATCAGTAATAGGAAAGAGAGTGTGAGAGAAGAGCAATCTGTTCCTCACTGTGACCTCTGCTCGTTCTGTGTTTTTCCCCATTTGTTTGCTTGTCACATTTTCAAGTTCTAAATCCCATTTCACTGTAAGGTTGCAAGAATTACTGGAACACTAATATACACAAAACCACCCAAATAGCCTTTCTCTGAATATTCAAAACAGTTAACGACATTCTTCTATTTTTGGAACA
>WAAG01023047.1:16219-33949 GCA_013390105.1 Tichodroma muraria
GGGGGCGGCGGGGAGCGAGGGCAGCGCGCCCCGGCGCCCGCAACTCGGGGCAAAGTTTCGGGGGGAGCCTGGGGCTGCAGGGGCTCCCGCTTCTCTGGCTGGGAGAATGTCCCGTTTCCCGAGCTGTGACGAGATCCCTCGGGGCTCCCCAGGCTGTGGTGGGGTCTCGGTCCCCGGACCGGGAGGGGGTCCCGCGGGCGCTCAGAGGGGAGGCAGCGCTGGGGCCGTCCCCATCCCCTCCGCAAGGAGCTGGAGCGGTCGCTGCGCCCTGGCACGCCTGTAAGTGTTAGAACACCTGTGCCCCGCCAGAGCTGAAGGGAATGGGCGCAGGGGCTGGCGGTGCGAGGCTCCGCTTGGAACGTGCGACAAGGCGGAGCGGGAACGCACCAAGCGCGGTGGCACCGGCCCAGCTCGGGCGTGCGGGTCCACGGCCACTGAGTCAGGCCTAAAGCCAGCCGAGACCCTGCAGAGAGGGGCACAGGCAGGGCGGAGGGAGGTGTGAGAGACGCGCGGGTTTGTGGTCGCTCACAGCGGGCAAAGCCCGTTCTCGGGAGGTCTGGCAGGCATTTGCTCTGACCCCAGCCTCGGTGCGGCATCACTTGTGCTTTAGCTTCAGCGGGCTCGGCCCTGTCCTCGCGCAGCCTCCAAAATTGCCATGTGGCACCTCGGCCTGCGAACATCCCGGCAGCCCTGGGAGCCGGCGCATCCTGCGCCTCCTCGTCCCGATCCGGACGGGTGACACGAGAACTGCCAAGCCTCCTGCGCCCCTTGTCCCCGAACGGGAGCCGAAGGCTGATCAGAGGTCCAGCAGACCCAGGGCACGACGGCTACATTGGTCGTTTCCTTCTCACCCTCTCCCAGTGTTACATCGCACCTCTTTTCCCACTGTCTTCCCGTTTTTCGTGTGTTTCAACATCCTTCTTTCCTGTTTGTTGCCACTGGTTTTCATTCTTTATCTTTTCTTCTTTCCTAGTCCTTTAACTTTTTCACTCCCCTCCTTTTTTTTTTTGTTTTTTTTTTTTTGGTTTGGTTTGGTTTAGCTTTCTCCTAAGCCATTCAATAAACATAGCAAGCAGAAAAGAATAAACAAAACTTTTCAAGTTGATGCCAAGCAAGCAATACCAACAGAGCATTTCAGCTATTTCCATGATTCCATTGCCTGTGTGTGCCATCTTCTCTTTCCTTTTGTTAGGCTTGCTTATTTAGGCACCTTCTCTGCAAAGTTTAATGTTTTTTGCATTATGAGTAATCCCATTTTAGATGAGAGAAGATGGCTCTATGCTAACTAAACTGCTATATCTGTGAACATAACTGATCTTAAGTTACACTCTGGAGGAACCTCCCCTTCTCCCCTTTGATTTTATGTGTTCTAAGAAGCCTGGCCACTAGTTTTAGGTCTCTAACCTCACTGCCTGAAACCAAAGCAGAATTTTCACATACCTTAGTTTAAATTAATACCTTTCAATAAGAATTCTCGTATTTTCTGGACTAGTTCATGCATCTTTTTAGGCTCAAACATTAGACTGGAAGCTCTGTGGGGCAGGGGCTACTTACTTTGGCAAAGTATTCAGTTCAATCAAGCCCTGAACTCATCTGAGATATTTATATACTGAAAATTATAGAAGTAGCAAATAACTGACTCCAGATAGAAACTTTTGGGCATTAATTTTCTGAACATGGTTGCTATGAAGAGATTTAATAAATCAAATTCAAACACTGCCCTTTTAAAGGACTTTTTTTTTCTCTTTGAGATTAATGCGACAATCAAAATCCACCATGAGAATTGTTTTTCCTTTCAGACTTTAATGCCTTCCGTAAGCTAAACGTATTTCTAAATAAGACTGAATTTTCGCAAGGCCAGAGGAAGCCTTGCACATCAACACCCAGCGAGTTGGAGTGGCATGAAGCAATATAAAATCATAAATGCTGTAGTAAAAGCAGTACCCTTGAGAGGTGACTGTCCATGGAGAGAAGAACTGCTCTGAAACTTAGAAGATGCTCAAGGTTTGAGAATTAACGCCAGGCAGCTGTCCAGTTCAACTAAGCATATACAAATCAACTATATCCATGAATATTATTATTTCTCCATAATTTTGTTAAAGAAAGACAAAGTTACTAAAGCCTAACAATCATCCAGTAATATCTTGTCAGTTATAAAGTATCCAGATGGTTTATTTGAATGGAGTCCAGCAGTATGTAATCTGAATGTGTACAAACTACTAAGCCTCCCTATAGCTGAAATAAGTATTTCAGAATATTACTTTAAAAGTAAGGTTTTACTACTTTTCTTCCTTTTTGACTGGTATGCAAAACACTCTGTTTCCTTACACTGGCAGCCACAGAAATATTGGTGTATTGTGTACTAATCCTGTACAGAAATTGGCTGTGTTTGTATGGCAAGATGTCAAGCAAAGGTTCCATTTGTTTGTTTTTGTTTTTATCATCCTTGCATATGCCCCACTGGAGTGGAATGGGAAGAGTCTTCCCTGACACAGGAGGAGAGAGGAAAGCCCCAGTCAACCGAATCCTGGAAATCTCTTCTTGCCAGCTGGCAGGAACATGGGATCCAGGGAGAAAATGATGGGTGACGCACCTGACAAGGGGGAGACACTGAGGAAAACCAATTACAGCTAAGTGAAGCAGTAGGGTATGAATTAAAAATAATAATTTTGTTTAGAGAAGACTGGAAAGCTCAATAGTGCTATTTGTGCTTCGTCTCAGTTTCCTGTAGCTAAACATGAGGGAGGAAAATAAGAATAGGAATTCCATAGGTATCACAATGTGATTTTTTTTCCCTATGGACTTCATAGAGCTATGTGAGGTCCAATGTGAGTAGGTTATAGGAAGAAAATGCTACTTTTCAGTAAAGAACTTGGGTTGTCCCTAAAATAAGTAGGAGGGAATAAATGTGAACATGGACTTACAAGGGTCAGAGGTAACTGCGGGCCCAAAACGAAAGATAAAAGATAACTGGAAGATGCGTTTGCAATGCACCCTAATCATGACAAAATGGAACACCTTTTTATTCTGAATTCCAGCCCAACTGCAGTCTGAGTGACAAACCCTTCTCCTCGTCCTTAACAATGAAATTCCTCAGGGCCCAGTCAAAAGCTGGTAACCTTCCCTAGTGAGCTCTGAGCTTATATCCTGAGCATGCAAAGCCCTGCTGGTGCTACTTCTGAGTATCGGCTTGGAAAGGAAGAAAAAACAGTATTAGCTTTCTGCTGGGTTAGTTAGTGTTGAATGCCTTGGATTCCTTGAGAAAGAGTACCCACAATTATATTAACAAATGTAGGCCACTGACGTGAGAAACAGAAGAGACTGAAATTAGTGTGTCATTCTTTGTGCCCACATTATTCTAGACGCACTCGTACTTGACACTTGTATTCAGTTTAGTTCTGACATTTCAGCTGAGTTTTTTTTGGAATTGTGGATTAGAACTTCCCACCTAAACATCACGGATTTTACATAAAACTGATGAATCTAAATGTCTAAGTATCAATAGAAAAATGATTCCTTCTCTTAGGTGATTAAATGTATTGTATTAATATGTGCATAACGCAGAATCAATAAATAATGAATTACCACTGATTGTAATTGAATGTTTTCATAATTTTATTGTCAGCCATGATAAATAATCAGTACATTTATACTGCATTAAATTAATTAGTGTGTCATTTCTATTACATACATCAGCAGTGAAGTAATGCAGTGACATCTGTTTCTAATGTTTTAAAGATGTGGTATTCCTTATTAAGTAAAAGGAAGCGTTATTAGAGGTATTTCCTGTGATTGGCAGTTATACTGGTACAGTCAAAGGGATCAAATAAAGGAACTTGCACTCTTGGCAAATGCTGCATTTCAACCCTTAATGGCAGCAAGTAACAATGATTGGAGTGAATTTTGCTTCTTTAGGATTTCAGAAAATCCTGCCTACCTTTCTAGGGAAATTAAGAGCAGATCCCTTCTCCCTAATACAGGGAAGATTCTAACATGCAAAACAATTAAAGCTCTACAGAAGAACCAGGCCTCCACATCCATTTCTGTATCCATTTTCCTGCCCCAGTCCTCTGTATATACAAAGGAATTCCCTGCTAAGTGCTCATTAAAAAGTCTCAGATTAAGCCTTTTTTGGCTGTGATGTTCTTACATGGAGGTATCTGGACTATTGGGTCTGTAATCTTTCTTGGAAGTCACACTAATGTGACAGAGCTTTGTGCTGCTGTTCATTACGTTACTTGCAACAGAAATAGGAAATTGAGGAGATGTTGCAAACACAGGAATCACAAAGTGAAGGAGTAGGAGGAACAGAATAAATGGAAGGGAATATATAGCAAATAAACTTGAAGCAAACTGTGCCAGAAGGAGGGCTGGTTTCTAAATGACTCCAGGTGCTATAAATGGGGTGACCACTTGGGTGATATGAGTAAAACCCACTGAGTAACAACAGTTACAGATGACAAAAGAAGTCTGGGGTTTTTGATTAATGCTGTCTTTTCCAAGACACACACGGTCATCCTTAGCTTTTCTGTACCTTACACCATCTTTAAAAAGAAAATTGGAAAACCTAATGTTAGAGCTCACCTGACTAGAGTTCTTCATCCACAAAGCAGTTTTTGATTTTCATCTTAATTTTTTCATACTAACAAAGGGCATAATGATATTTAAGCAAAATGAAAACAGTTCAGGCTTATTTTATTCTTTCCAGTGCAAGTCTCACTCTGCTTCTGACCGGTCACTGACTGCTTTGCACAGATTTGGGCGGGTGGTCTCTGGACCAGCCACGTGCACCCAGCAGTTTGTTCCCATGGCCCTGGACCCAGGGAACTGTGGCTGGTTTGGGAGAGCCCATGCGGGCAGGACTGGTGTCTGCTCACTGGCAGAGTTGCACGTGCCATACTCTGTGAGCTCCAGCCTCGCCCCAGCCCAGGTGAGACAGCGTCTCGAGGCTCCCTCCGTGCACTGAGCGTGACCTGGGGCCTCCTCTTGGGCCAGCCCTCGACAGACACAGCCCTTGAGAGAAGTTCTGCAGTTCACAGAACCTGCCCCGAGCTCCCAGCTCAAGCTCTATGTGAGGCATGAAGGATGTGACCGTTTACTACAGAGCCTGAGATAACTAAAGCACAAACAAAATCTCTCAAACAAGGTCCCATCCACTTTTCCTATTCATCAAAATGTCACTTGTGTTATCACTGGAGAGATGTGACCTGTCATGTTTGGCACTATCACTTTCTGTCTAACAGATGTGTAAATACCTTTTCTGAAAGCCAGCAGCACATTTGTCATAAAAAATGTGAGTGGTACTTTTAAGCTTGTTCCAATGAAATCCACGAATACAAGAGATGCAGTCACTGCTAATGGTCCCCCACGTTAATCTGGATTTTGATTGAGGAGAGAAGGCAGCAAAAGGACCAGGACCTCGCTGGAACAAGGCTGTTTTACACGAGATGCAACCATCATTAAGTTCAATATTGTTTGCAGTTTTTCTTCTTCAAGAAGAAAATTTAATGTGGACACAATTCCATGTACCTCAATATATTAAGTAAGTCATCAGACCCAAATGCTTGTTACTATTCCCAGAGGAACAAGATTAACCTCGTCTCTCCACATTTGCAGGTCAGCTAAAGAAAGCAAAAGTTTTCCTGCACTGTCTGTCTGAGCATCTCAGCCCTAATCTGAAGGCACCACCATCTAGTGGGATAAGAAGGTATTTAATTTTCTTTAAATTTTTTTGGTATTTCTAAACATGGACATCACATTGTACTTCAAGTAGCAAAAAAAAGTTTCTGGGTTGTTTTTTTTTTAATTTATACATGTAAAGCTCATGTGGCCCTTCCATTAATTCTCATTTCTGTTTTTAACTGCAAAGCATTTTCCAATAAAAACCTTAGGAGTCATTTCCTTGAAAATAGGTTTTCATAAACAGAATTTTATCAATGAGAAAACAATTTATAGCTATCCTGACTCAGTGGAAGTGTAATTGATTTATTGACTAAATATTTCCAGTATTTTATTGAATCTACTTTGTGGAAATCCAATTGGCAGAATTATTAATATTGTGAAAGTAATCACCCTGAACTCATCTTTAAAACCAGTATGTATTTTAGGCAGTAAAGATCCGTCCTTGCAGTTTCCCACAGTGCCATTAACTGCACAGCTTTTGGTTGTAAGCAGAGTCTGACCATTAAGTCCCATCTAAAATAAATTTCCAAGCTGAATGCAAAGCATTCCTTTTACCTCTGAGAGTGACCATTTATTGTACTTTGCCTGTGCTGATATCCTGACTGCTACCTGCTCTCATTTGGTTTTCCTTTCATGCATTACAGGTGGGCAGGCTGATGGCTGGGATTTTCTCTGGGTGAGCAGAGTGTGTTCATTTGGTTGGTTTTTACCACAGAGTGTGCATCTGCAGCTGTTATCCTAAGATGCCTCCTTGTGTTCAGGTCTCATTGATCTTGTTACAGCAGTTCATACACACAAGGATAATTGACTTACATCATTCAGGAGTCCAGATCTTTTATAATCATGAGAGTAAATATTAAGAAATTACCAGATTTTAAAATTCTATAGGTACTTTGATTTTTTTACTATCTAAACCAGTAATAAAATAATAGACTTAAATACTTCATTACACAGATAATATTTTAGTATTCATAATGTGGGCCTGCTACTGTTTCCATGGAAGTGAGTGGTATTTTTACTTTGGATACTACTAGACATTTCAGTGGTTTACTATCTTCAAATTATAGAAATCTTATTGACACAAATGGGGATCAATGGGTATTTTGCATTGAACATCAATTTTATGATACTGTTTTTTCAAACACTGCATTTCTTCTGAAATCCATAAGGTAATATCAATCTGTGCTGCCAGTTCCTACTGAAATCAGTCTGGAGTTCTGAGTAAAAATCAATGGAACTGGTCCAAACTGGTTGAGGTAGTAAATGCAATTTTGACCCTTTGATCGCTGAACCGTGTGCCTGGGAAGGTTTGAATTTCACTTGGAATGCAAATTTAAAAATAGGTAAGTACTTTCATTTGGGATACTGTTTGCAGCTGATGAAGTCCAGGGTATTCTACCTCACACTCCCTTAGAGGAATGAAAATCCTACCTAAAAAAGAGGGATTTACAGGGAATTAGGAAGACAGTCTGGAGAGAACAGAAGACAGGTGTAGGGAAGTTCCAGCCAGTGATCTACACAACTGCTGGCTCCTGAGTTCACACAGCCCTTGCAAAAGCCTCTCCTTCCAAATTCTCATCTATTTTTCAACTCCCTGAGGAGTGAGCCTGAGGCCTTCCTGCCACTCTGCCAACTCTTGGGTCACCCTTTTCATAGCTCTGATGGAGATTGAAGAAAATACAATGAACCTAATTTTTTTTTTTTAAATAAAAGTAAGTATTTCATGAAATTAGCTCCAGGATACTCCATATTCTTTAGAGGAAGTGGAGGGAAAGGTGGCGACTCATTCTGCTATTTTACCCCTGTCACTAAGCCCGAGCTGGTCAGGCTGAATACACAGTAGAATTGAGTCTGTCTGAATCTCAGTCAAAGCAGCTCAGAGTGAGATCAGAATCAAATATTTAAGAGCAGGTTTTGTTTTCAACTTGACCAATCTCTGTGTCTCAGTATGTTCTCTGAGCTTTTGGATAAAGTCATATGAAAGAAGAAGTGTCTTTCTCCATCTTCAGGAGACATTATTGACTTTATCTACCTTTTTTTCCTCTTTCTTACTTTCACATCAAGGTTGATGTGACAAACATTGGTAACCCAGAAAAAAATATGTAATCTTACATAAATCTGGTTTTATATACTTTAACTTCATTGACTTTCTGATGGAATTACCAGTGACTTGTGGAGACATAAGGATGATCAGGTCATGAATTGAAAGTACAGGTTGGAACACCTGTGATCATAATTATTTTATGCATAACCATCCTGTAGTTTGAGCTTTTAAAAATTCTCCTTGCCCACATTTATAATGTTAAAACCTGTTGGTTTTAACATTAAAACCATCACTAATATCTTTCATTAGTATTATGAATTTTAGAGTATTTTGAATTGAGGAGCACTGTAAACTGAAAGTATTTCTTGAGATTTTTTTTCTAAACAGATGTCTTACAATTTGATTCCATTATGATTTTAAATATGACAAGATCTTCCCTATTTTTTCCCACAAGGTCTATGAATATAGAATAAAGCAAGGTTTAATAGAGACTTTGCAATGTAAATATTTTTTCCCTAAAATGTACAATATAGTTTAAATTTAAAAAATTGAACTGGGTGTTTTATTCTAGATAGTAGTCTTTTTTATATGATCAATAGAATTGAAGAAAACTGAAAATAAATAAAAAGGTTTTGCTTAGAGTGATAGGACTTCAGACACCAATTTTCTTTGCTATTTTAATAATGAATGTTGATTGAACACACTGTGGTCACTTCAGCGCATGACCTTAGCCAGCAATCCTGGGTTAGCTGATACTTTCCATTAATTGAAACTTATTTGAATCCAGCATCTTTCAGTGCAATCCTTTTCCATACAAAATACTTGTTAAAAATTCCAAATCCTGGATGTAGTGAGGAAGCTTTAAAGTGAAAGTCTGTCTTTTGGCCAGAGGTTTTCCATGGCTGTGCTGCAGCTCTTCAGTCGTCAGTCTGAATTCTGACAATTCCTCTGCCTAAGAGCAGCCACTCAGGAAAATCTTTCCAACAGGCTCTCCTCAGTTCATCTCTTGGGCAGAGGCAGCTCATCTGTGAGTTTTTACAGCTCCAAGTGTGTTTTTTAAGCTTTCTGTTTAGTGGCATAAACGTGCTTCTGTTCGTTCCTAGAAAATAGGAAAGACGCTGTAACTTAGTTGAACAAATACAAGTAAGGCTTCCCGTAGAATCTATCTTCCCAAATCCTATTTAGGGAATTCCTGGTCATGCAGGAAGCCATCTGAAAAGAGGCTATCAGGAAACTGCCATCTGCAAGGCTGCAGGGAGCAATTGTTTCCACAAGTCCCAGTAACCCTGGGCAGTAACAGGATTTTAGCACTTGGCTCACGGGCCCTCATGGAAGAGTAAAGGAACAAAATAAAATGAAGTAACACAAAAGGTTAAAGTTCTGGAAGATCAAGACCTGTTTTTCACAGATGCCAGGTATCAGGAATTGCAGCTATCACACCAGCTCTGTGATCCCTCTGTTGCAAAATGCTTTTCAGTCATTTCAAAGTCATCAGGGAAATGAGAATTATCAAACTTTTATTTTGCTATGCACAGTATACAGCCTTTGTAGTCTTGATTGCTCATCTCTGGTTTGATGTGATATAAACTCAGGAAAAAGGAAACTGCTTTCACCAACAAATATTGTGGATCTGAACTGTTCATAACTGCCAATACTGATAAACTCACACAATATAGGTTTACTAGTTGAATACACAGATTTTACTGTAGAAACATTACCAGGGAATACAGAATTAAATCCCAGCTGGATCAATATCCATAGTGCTGAAAAACAACCAATTATTAGAAACTTTGGAAATCTTTAGGAGCTCAGTGTCTACATACAGCTCCAGTACATGAATGGACTTTTTGAATGGCACCCTTATCTGAATGCACTATCACTTTACAACTAGTTCACCTACTAATTTGTGTGCAACTATCCCTGTTTAACATCCCTTGTCTGGTTCAAAAGGCCAGATTTAGGTAGCACCTCACTATTTAAAATGTCTTTCTTAGGAGCATTTCAAAGTGCCATCCCACAGTACTTATGTACCTGTTTTTCTGTACAATTTGATTACATTTTATTGGAATAAATAAAAGGATGTATGTAGTACTTCTAGATCTGACTTATTTTGAAACATTTTCCCACCTTTTAAGAAAATTACAATAGCTTCCATGAAAAGTTCAGACTGAAAAAAGCAAATGAAAAACCCCAAGCACTAAAGCACAAAACAGAAAAGAATTGCACTGACGTGTGAAATGTGTTAAAAATTCTTCTTTGAATCAGTCATTTAGACATACAAAGATAATGATGATGATTATGATGACAATAATTATAATCAACTAAAATTTAAATTCATCCATTTTCTTCTATGCAAATACCAATTATATTTCTTTTCTTTAAAATGAATGTGACCATTTTATGCAGTTATTCTTACAAATCTTCCTAATAATCTGCCTCAACATTGACAACAGCATAGCATTCTTCTGAAGTGGGGGAGAATTCTGTCTCTTCTGGCTTAATGGAAGGGCCAAAATGAAGGTCTTTATATAGAATTAATATTCCCAGTGTGAGGAGCTACAGCCTATTCCTTTATTTACTGCATCAAACAGAGAAGGAAGTGCCGCTCCTTAGGTGCTAAGGAGGTACAAAAAGGGGAGGGCACACTGTGCCCCCATGAGTTCTGCTCCCTGGCTTCTGAGCCATTTCAGACACAGAGCTGAAGTAAAGATAATGTCTCGAAGTCTCCTTGCTCCCCTCAGAATTCTGTGGTGCAGAATGCCTGAGAGAGGTGATTGGAGTGCTGGGAATAATTACTGTGCTCCTGGAGATGTTACCTTATCGAAGAGCTGTGCTGGGAGTACTGCATGGATCTGGGATCTGCTAAGCCAACATCTTACCCTGAAAAAGATGATGTTAAGACCAAACAAATAACCTTTTATGAGTACTGTACACTACTAAAATTCTATTTCAGACTACAAGATTTGACCTTTTATTGTTTTCATTTTATATGTTATCACTCTAAGAACACACAGCCTGGAGAAAACCCTGTTATCAAGGTCATGGGGTTGAAATACAGGTTGTAGACATTGCCCCCCAAAAACAGGCTAAAATGCAAACATCTTATAAAAACATTGAATACTTCAATATAGCTGGTCCACATATTGTTTACAGTAGGAGCATTCTTTTCCTAGACATAGAGTTTAATTAAAGTTTCATAAGTGCTATGTGGATGTCTTCTTTTCTGCAGAAGAAAAGCCGGCATTTCAAAGGAGTGAACTATGTTTGGATTAATGAAAAATGGTTGTTAAATCCTGAGTGTCCATCCTGAATTCTCAAAACCATCACACATGCATACACTCTGGCACTAGTTTACAGCTTCTGGAAGAAAAACAAGAGCTATTCTCATTTCTGTAAGCAAGCTGAGTATAATCTCATTTCAAATGCCTTAAAGATTTCAGTGCACCACTACTGCTACTCCGTCTTTAAAATCCTAAAGAGAGTATTTTAAACACAAAACTTGCCTGAACTGTAATGCTGGGAGGGAAATGCTCATTCACTTATTAAAGAGGGGATTACGCATACTCCTGGTTTATAAGATGATAACTTTCTTTTTAGCCACTGCCCTTTCACAACTTAAATTTGTCCCCAAATCACCCTGCTGCAGCTGACAGATATTTTCATACATGCCCTTTCAGAGGAAACAGAGGAAGAGGGTCTGGCAGCCCCTCCCTGGCTGTGTGTACCCTCAGATAATGTTAAATTTCCACCACTGCAGCAGCAAAGCCCAAACTCAATCTCTGCTCTTACACAGAGCTCCAAGTGGAGCCCTGACCGACCCAGAACTGGAACTGAGGCAAATCAGCCTCAACAGAGATTTTCTCAAGGTAAGAACAGTGTTTGCGTTATCATTTTTAGTCACCGGCTTCCGTAATTTCAAATATAGTTGTAGTAGTATTTTTTTAATCTTTAGCAGTGTTATCACCAATAGCCCAGTTTACCTGAAAGTCAGTCCCTGGCTGTTACTCACTCCTAAGTTTCTGATGGCTCTCAGCTACAGTTTGGGGTTGGAGTCCTTGGTGACACGTGTGTCTTCACAAGAATCCCAGCTGGCAAGAACTCATTTCAGCTGAGGCCTTTATAGTCTTTTGTTTATGGTTTCTCTGGTGAAGTCTAGGCAAAAATATTGCATATGAGGCACATCAATTCCTTTACTTTATGGACTACTTTAAACCCTTTTAATTATATGATAATATTTATGGGAGGTTTCCTAAGGGACTTTTATCAGTTTCAGAACTTAAAGTCTTGGTTTATCCTCTCTTTTCATTTCAGCCATGTGCCAGTATGATTTTCAAGACTGGAGAACACTGCTGTTTAAAAAATACTCAGTAATCTTGCACTTGTTATTCTCCTCAAATAGGGAAATGCAAAACTTCCAATCTGGCTTGATTATTTTGTTTCTTTTGCTGTATCATCCATCTCCCAGAATAATTCCTGGTTTTTCAGTATTTGTATGGGCACATTTTTAAATACATATATTAAATTAAGTGAAATAAAATAACTGCTCCTATCTCCTGTTTAAGGCAATATACATTTCACCTTCAGCTATAATTATGGTTTGTTAATCAAACAGAAAAGACCAAGATGTTGAGGCTGAATTTTGCATGGTAAAACTTGTGCTGACTCTAATGAAGTAGGAATATGCACTAATGGCTGAAGGATCTGTGTTCATAAACTGGCAACAAGTCAAAAGAGATGAATAAAAGAAACGCAATATTTAAAAGAACGGGAATATTTCCAGAGAAAAGAGATTAATTTCTTACATAAGCTACAGTCTCCAGATGTGCTGGAAAAGGTACAGTTTTCCTAAACTCAGAAAACACAAGTCTGAAAACCTTACTATGCAATAAAAGTGCTTTGAGCAGTATTGCAAATGAAGTAAGGCAGTAAGTGAATGTCATTAGACACACTACTAGTCCATCTTTACTTAATCCTCCTCAAATCTTAATAAATCGTAATCCTAATCAATCTTCATTTATTACACAACTTCATACAGCAGTCTTATATCTCCAATCCATTTCTTCTTTCTGGTGCTTACTGACACTTTCTGAAGTATCATAATTGGCCAAGACTTTTAGATGCTGGAATAGACAAATAGTGGAACTGCCAGGACAAGAAGCATTAAACTCTGCTTTGTGGCATCCTGGATTTTGAACCAACATGAATCTTAGGGCTGCTGCAAAGACTTCCCCCTTCTTTCTGGACACCTGTAGTTTTAGGAAACCCGTAAAACTTATTGGCAATCCTTAATGTAGCTGTAGTGTAACTTTCTTTCCCTACTCTGACAGTTACATTGGGCATAGCAGCCTTGTCAAAACTATGATCCTGGGTTTTTTCTCCCTGGTGCTCATTTTGTACAAGATAATTTTGACTGCCATGAGAGACTACAGAATTTTTGCAGATTGTCATTAATTAAGGATTCAAAAAGTAAACTCTTTGTTTTGCATGGTTACAGAAGTGACATGTAATTCTCTTTCCAGTCTCTCCAAGCAATCCCATAATTTACGTGCATCTTAGTAATCAAAAGGGCAACTTCAAAATGAGTTTCAGTGCTCCTTAGGTAGAGAATGTGGGTTTAATTATTCAGAGGTTTTAAAATATATTCAGGTCACTGATCTGCCAAGGCCTGTATCACAAGAATATTCATCCCATCCATGGGAACTGAGCGTCTGCTGAGGATTTGCAGTATAGGGTCCAGTGCCACTAATACCACACAAATTATATGGGCACGACCGAGGCTGACCACCGCAAGCTGGAACACGAAGACAAACTCCAGATAATGGCAAAAAAAAAAAAGAGGAAGTTGTAATAAAGGTCGTCTGAGAGTTTAGAATAAATTCGGAAAGAAATCATTTTTTCCCAGCCACGCCTGAGCGCGGCGAGGCCGCTCCCGCGGTCAGCGGCCAGCCGGGGCGGTGCGAGCCGCGGAACCGCGAAACTCCAGAGGGAAAGGACGCGCAAGTGCGGCACCGCGCAGACACCGCCCTGCCGCCCGCGCTAATGAGCCGCGGCCTTGGGACAAATCGGGGTATGCACTGGAGGTTTCAAGCAGCTAATGGGCCCGATCCTGCTAGTGATCCTTAATTAAATTCTGTATCCATTGAGGGGACAATAGAATGAATAATGAGATTTCACACGTGAAATCATTACAGGATAAAGAGACTACATAGCTCAAGAAAATTAAAATTCATCGTAGTGAATATGAAGCATTTGCTGTTTGTTTTTGGAGGAAGAAGCATTTGATCAAATGGTGAGAGACTAGATCTTGAGATAACTAGAAGCTCTGTAACTCGAATGCTGATTCTTCCTAATTTTCTTTTGGTCTTCAGTGTTCCTACCTGGGAAAATAGAAACACTTCCAGATCCTATGAGATTTTGCTCAGATTATTGTACTTCTGAAAAGCGTTTTGATAGTGTTAGATATTAACTACACAAACTTTAAAGTAACAAGGGTAGTTCTATGGACATGTGAAAATCCCAAATAAAAGTCATAAAGTAAACCACCATGGTTTTATGAGAGATGTTTTGGTTGAGATCAAAGTTGGAAAAGTTGCTCACAGAAAAAGTATTTAGAACTGCTAGAAGTGGGATCTTAAAATTATCTTTGCGTGCCTTTCTGAACTCTATTGCTAAAATTTCTGCATAAATCCTCTGCAATATGTATGATTACACATGTAGAAATTACTTCATAAAACGGGAAAATTTATTTAATCCAAATGTTTAAAAAAATTACAATCCGTTTTTCAGTATGCATTTTGGCATGTATTTTGGCAATCCTAATTGATGAGACCTAGTTTAACAAAATATAGGGAAATTCAGTAATCAGGGCACAGGATGTGCAGTTTAATTATGTTGGTGTGCATTTCTATTTGTTTCTAATGTAGAGGATCTATTGGTAAAATGAATGCCCATTTTGTGGTCTGTTATGCAGAAAATGTTTAATCCAGTGTTTGATTTACTCTGTTAAATCTTCTTTATTGAATGTGCTTATTCATCCATGCAGAATTGGGTATGCTGCTTTCTGTTAATATGACATTGCAATTAAATAGCTAAAGAGAAAAACATGGCAAGACATTTTCTCAAGGTCCATGAAATTCTCATAAAAATTATTCATACTTACATATTTCACTTCTACATTTGCTGATACTAAAATTGTGAACTACAGAGAAATATTTTGGTGTTGTGTGGGACTGACAAACCTTGCAGTTAAAGATCCTGAATAATCATTTTTGTCAAATAAAAAGTACTAAGGAGGATTTCTGGTCCAGTGGATAATGACTGTCATCACGAAATAGGATTGCACTGATTGCATCTTATGAATGAAGCTAACAGGAACTCAAAGCACCAAACAACAGCATTCTGTGGTGGGATAAATACTTAAGCACTTGAGAAACAGTAAGACATTGACAGTGAAATAGCTCTGCTCCAGTGCAGTCCTAGAATTATATTAAACAGTAACAAAAGGGTTTCGTGGTGATGTTAGGCTTCCCTGAGTGTGCCTTCCCTTGGTAGGAAAAGGATGTGCAAGGGGAGTTTGTCTTATCTCATCTAACCAATATAGCGATGCTTTGTTCCTCAGCACAAGACATTTAGGTCAGGGATAGATAGTCCAGCATTGTGAGAATTCTGCAGCTATATTTCTTTTACATGTTAAAAAGTAGAAATGACAGCTCCGTCCATGGAATTGCATGGGAGCTGCACAATGGAAGTTTTAATCAAAATCTCTATGGGACAGTTGGAAACATAAATATAAGGAACATACAACTTGATCTTACTCCTTTTCTACCTTTCTACTCCTTTTCTCCTTTCTTCTCTGATCTTCTTCTTTTTCCTGAATTTGTAACTCCTGATTTTCTGTTACATATTTATCAGCACAGTAAACAAGTGCTGATGTTTAAATCTCTGGTTTTTGTTCTTGCATGGTTGGATGTTTCCTGCTAGACTGTTTTCTGTGCTGCACTCTGCTCCAGCACGTCTGGCAGTGCCACAGGGGTAACGTGGCCTCTGGTTTCCATTAGTCACGTTTTACTATTTTCACTATTCTTTTGCTATGTGAACAAGGAGCTTGTAATAAGGTGTTAACAGGCTGCTAGCTGGTTTACTATTATTATTAATTTAAGGTGCTAAGACTTTAATATAATCATACACAATGAATAATATTAAAGGATTAGTTTAAACCCATATAAGACATTAAATGCAAAACAAAAAGAAAAACTTTCCAGAAATTTCCAGCATATTCTGGCACAGGTGTTCTGTGCTGGGTTATTTTGCCTACATTGCTGTATTTGGCTTTTTCAAATCTGTGGGTTTAGTCCTGTTGTTCTCACACTCAGAGTGGTGTTATGGGAGGGGCAACTCTGAAGGAGAAGATTCTGGATTTTATCCCTGATTCCACCTTCTTTTCTTTGTAAGGTGACGAAGGAAGAGGCTGAGACAGACTAAAGTGTAGCTTTGGGCTTCAGAGGGAAAGAAAGAGTTAATGAATGAGTTGACAAAAATAGAAAGGGTTTTGCATGCAGAGAATGTAGTACAGCCAAACATCTATCTGTTAATTAAAAAGAAAGGACATAAAATTAATGACTGATAAACTTTCTAACTAACACTAATAACTCTCTTAAGTCTGTTTTCAACATGCTGGCTAAAGGAAAAAATATTGCAGTTGGGGGTAAGGGAACTTTTTCAAAACGATGCAAATATTTTCTTGGATATATTAAGAAGAAGCAGTGAGCAACAAGATAAAAAAAAAAAACAACAAGAGAATTTGTTTTGGAAACAGTGAATATGCAGAGGAAATAACGAAAATGAAATTTGTTGTTTCTGAGGAAATGGACATCCAAGAAACTTCAGTGGAGTTCACAGAACCACAAGATGGTTTGGGTTGGAAGGGACCTTCAAGCTCACCCAGTGCCACCCCTGCCGAGGCAGGGACACCTTTCACTGTCCCAGGCTGCTCCAAGCCCCACGCAGCCCGGCCTTGGGCACTGCCAGGGATCCAGGGGCAGCCACAGCTGCTCTGCGCACCCTGGGCGAGGGCCTGCCCACCCTCACAAGGAAGAATTTAGTAATTTCTCCCTCAAATCGACCCCTAAGTCATAAAAAACCACGTGTGCTTGCATTGAAGCGATTTGCGTTTGGCTCAGCAGGTGGAATGCCGCCATGTAACTGTAGTTAAGAAGTTCATTGGTGGATGTAGGCGCTTGTATCTGTATATGTGTTCACTGCTGCACCCCGCGGCATTCCTGCACGGCAGCTCAGGGCTCGTTCTGTGGGTGAGCAGCACAGCAGAGGGGTGAGGGATGCTGAGGCCGAGGGGCCGGCGGGTTCCAAGGGGACGGACCCGCCACACCCCCGCGCTCTCCCCGAGCGCTCCGCTCCCTCAGGCGGGGCGGCCGCTCCCTCAGGCTCCCTCCGCTCCCTCAGGCGGGGCGGCCGCTCCCTCAGGCTCCCTCCGCTCCCTCAGGCGGGGCCGCCGCTCCTCCCGCGCCGCCGGAACCCCCGCAGCCGCTCCCGCCCTTTCCGCCGGCGGCGCGCGCGTGACGGCGCCTCCCAAGATGGCGGACAACCTGCCCGCAGAGTTCGATGTGGTGGTGGTGGGCACCGGTACGGGGCGGGACGGGCACGGGGGGCAGCGCCGGCCCTGGCAGGGGCCGAAGCTCGAATGGGCGGCGGTGGGACGCGGGTCCCCCGGCTGAGGGGCCGCAGCGGCGTGTGGGGAGGGCGGGCAGGGTGTGCGAGTGCTGAGGTACCTGCGGGGACGTCTCCGTGACGCTGGCGGGGACATTCCCCAGCGTCCCGGGCACTCGCAGCCCGCTGCAGGGCTGCTGCTCACTCTGAAATGGCCAGGTTTGCTTAGGAATGGAGTTGTCACGGAGGGCAGTGTGCGGCTGGCCCTGAGAGGGATTTACCCCCGGCCCTGTGACGGCCTCAAGCCGCCTGCTCCCCCCCCCCCCCCCCCCGAGGTCGGG